>CAWUFW010016809.1:0-291988 GCA_963921515.1 Calotriton arnoldi | reverse complement strand
TATCTAGGCCTGGGCATTAAATTCCGCTCCGGTCGCGGTATTTGCGGAATTTTAGGCAATTTCGCGTTCCCCGGAGAACGCGAAATTGCCAAAAATTCCGCGATCCGCGGCGCAGCGGAATTATTTTCTTGTTCGCGCTTTAAAAATGCGTTCTAACGCGCGCGATAGCGACTTACCGGGATCCCTGCGTTCGCCGACGCGATTTCCTATCCGTTCGCGTGCGCCACGAGATTTTGCTAGCCGGCCGCGTGATCCCGCGAGAGTGTGCGATCGCGAACACGTCATTCGCCGCGCCATCGTGCACTGCGAGAGAGATTGCGATCGCGAACACGTCATTCGGACGCGCCATCGGACATCCGGCAGAATGTTGGTGAAGCTCGCGATCCCGAACACGCAAAATTTTCAATCTGGAGAAGAATAATATCTCGAGCAGCATAAAACCTTCTATAAAATGATGATTTGGATGAAAAAAACTCCTCAGATTGACATGGCTGTCCTTTTTTGTCAATTTTTTTTTGGGTGGGAGGGAGGAAGTGCCACAGAGTCTCCAACTCCCTGTTCCTGTCCAGCAGGCTCCTCCCAGTGCTTTGTCCATCTCCTGTTCATTTTTCATTTGGATTTGAGCTGGAAGGATCACTCTTTGTGTCTGCTGCATCATTATCATTGGATTTGAGGACTTTTGGATTTGAGATTTTACAAGTAAGTTGGTGTTGTTTTTTGTTTGATTGGGGCATTGCAGTTGCTGCAACTACAATTTTTGTACTTTTCATCATTTAAAAAAAAAATAGTTGTGGGTAGCCAGCAGGCCCAGAGCTAGTCATGGGTGGGTGCCTGATGAAACAACTTTTCCTTTGCTGTGTGTTGTATTTATTTATTTCAAACATCATTTAGGGCATGGATGGCATTGGATTGAATTGCAAAATGTGTATTTTTGGGTGTATTTTATTTTTGGGGTGTGTGTTAAATAAATGCCTTTGTATTGTATTGTATTGTATCGTAGATTTATATAGCGCAAAAACTGTCACCCTACGGGTATCCTGGCGCTGCGACTTACCAAGTTGTCACTGGGCAGAATAGATAGCCTGTACGCTAATTCAAATTCATATTACTCATCCCTAGGGAAAAGCCAAGTCTTTAAGCTTTTTCTAAATAAGAGCAGCGAGTCAATTTGTCTAATATGCAGGGGGAGTTCATTCCAGAGTCTTGAGGCAGCTATGCCAAATGCTCTACCACCCATCCTGGTCTTCTTAAATCTAGTGGTGGTTACCAGACTTGCACTGGAAGAACGAAGTTCTCTCCCAGGATTGTACCAGGTGAGTTTCTCCTGCATAGAAATTGGACCCAGACCATGCACTGCCCTGAACACGATACAGAGAGATTTAAATTGAATTCTCTCCCTGATGGGTAGCCAATGGAGGTCCTTTAGTGCTGCCGTCGTCGAAGACCTACGCTGCCTATTTAATGCCAGTTTGGCTGCTATGGACTGAATCCTCTGCAACTTCAATAGCACTGATTGCGGTGCTCCCAAATACAGAGAGTTGCAGTAGTCCAGTCTACTTAAAATTATACTGCTCACTACTAAGGGTCTTGTAGCACTAGGCAGTAGTGGGAGAATCTGGCGTAATCCTCTTAACAATGAGAGACAAGTACTGACTGTTTTATTAGCTTGCGAGTCCATCTGGAGGTTGTCAACCATGAGAACCCCCACATTGCGTACTGTTCTTATTTGGACCAGTGGTTTGTCCGAGGGGGTAAGTCTGAATTCAGATGGCAGAGGCCGCATCATTTTAGCAGAGGAACAGTATACAACCTCCGTCTTTCCTTCATTAAATTGTAGGAGTTTGTCCTAAGCCAATTGGAAGTTTGACACATGCACTCCTGAAATGTTTCTATGGATATCGCTTGATTTCCTTCCATAGAAAACACCAATTGTGTGTTGTCCGCATAATTAACTAGTTCTATTCCAAAGGATTTAATAATGGGGATCAAGGGGCGAAGATAGATGTTGAAAAGAATGGGGCTTATTGCCGAGCCCTGTGGCACCCCGTGACGCACAGGTGTTTTCGAAGATGTAAACGGAGAGATGGTCACTACCTGTTGTCTGCCCGTCAAGTATGACTGCAGCCACTTCAGTGCCCGTCCTCTCACTCCTATATTCTCTAATCTTTCAATCAGTATCTTATGGTTCACCGTATCGAATGCGGCCGACATATCGAGTAACACTAGTACAGAGGAGTTACCATTGTCGGCACGCATTCTCAGGTTGTCTAATACAGTCACCAGAGCTGTTTCAGTTCCATGCCCTGGTCGAAACCCAAACTGGTCCTTATCTAGCAGATGGTTTTCTTCTAGGTATGAGGACAGGGATTTACTAACTGCCCTCTCTAGGATTTTTACCGGATATGGTAGGAGAGATATCGGTCTGAAACTCATTGGGCTTTTAGGATCCAGAGACGGTTTCTTAAGCAGCGGAGTCACCACTGCCTGCTTCCAGACTACAGGAACAATTCCTTTATCCAGTGACTGACAGCAAATCTGTCGCAGCCAGGGGAATAGCTCCAGCTGAAACTCTTTCCATATCCCGTGTGGAAGAGGATCTAGAGGGGAACCCGAGGAAACACTTTGGGCAATGCTGTTAAATGTAGCCTCCGTAAGAGTTTGAAAGCACTCTAAAACGGGTGACTGACAGTCAAAGGATGCCTCTGCCTGTTGCTCTTCAAATGTCTGAGATGGTTCCTTTTTCTCATCCAGACCGCTGTGATTATTGGTGTTTAAACCCCCAACAATCTTATTAATCTTGTCCTCAAAGTGGGCAGCAATATCATCGCAGAGCTTCTGCGTTGCGTCCACTTTATTCCCCATACAAGCTGGATTGGATAGGTCCTTTATAATATTAAAGAGCATTTTTATACTATTAGGCGCCTGCAGGATGGTTTTAGCATAGTACTCTGATTTAGACCTAGAGATAGTTTCCTTATACAAGGCCTGCAGCAGTTTCAGCTCTTTTTTGTCTGACTCCTCATACAACCTTCTCCATTTCCTCTCAGCTTGTTTACATTTTTTTCGCATCAGTTTTAACTCCTCATTATACCAAGGGGCTGAGGGTTTCTTTCTATTCTTCAGCTTTTTTGCTGGGACCAGCCAGTCTAGGGTACAGTTTATATAATCACAGTAGACTTGATAGTTTTTTTCCACCGAATTATTAGAGGTAAAAGAGTTCTGTTCTGGGAATGTCGGGTATTGTTGTGTGTGGTGTGTTGCAAACCTTGTTTAGCCCTGTGGATTTTAGTTTTTGCATTTATTGCTTTACAGGCAAAGCAGTGTGGTTTAGCATGCATCCTTTGCCTAGCTATTATAGGCCTGTTTTCAGTACATTGTTGTGCTTGTGATTTGTGAGTGTCCATGTGGCTGGTGGCCATTTCTGGTGGGAGTTATAAGTGTGCTGCTTTTGCCATATAGGCCTGCATGTGTTTCCTTTGTGGGCTTGGCTTCTTGTTGTTGTGGGCCTGGCCATGAGGCTGGAGGCCATTTTGAAGCCAGGCAGTGTGCTTTTTGCCATAGGCCTGCATTGTCTGTCTTCAGTTTCTTGTTGTTGTGGGCCTGGCCATGAGGCTGGCGGCCATTTTGAAGCCAGGCAGTGTGATTTTTGCCATAGGCCTGCATTGTCTGTCTTCAGTTTCTTGTAGTTGTGGGCCTGGCCATGAGGCTGGTGGCCATTTTGAAGCCAGGCAGTGTGCTTTTTGCCATAGGCCTGCATTATCTGTCTTCAGTTTCTTGTTGTTGTGGGCCTGGCCATGTGGCTGGTGGCCATTTTGAAGCCCGGTAGTGTGCTTTTATCCATAGGCCTGCAAGCTTGTGGCCTAGTCTGCCAACAGGCCTTTCATCCAGTAGGCTCAGAGGTACTCAGGGGTGCATGAAACAACTGTTTCCGTGTGTTCTGTTGAATTTAAACATCATTTAGGGCATGGATGGCATTGGATTGAATTGCAAAATGTTTATTTTTGGGTGCATTTCAGTTTTGGGTGTGTGTTAAATAAATGTCTTTGTTGTGTGTGGTGTGTTGTGTACCTTGCAGACCTTGTTTAGCCCTGTGGATTTTCGTTTTTTTATTTTATTGCATTACAGGCAAAGCAGTGTGGTTTAGCATGCAGCCTTTGCCTGGCTATTATAGGCCTGTTTTCAATACATTGTGTTCCAGGCCTCCTGCTTGTTGCTTGTGATTTGTGAGTGTCCATGTGGTTGGGGGCCATTTCTGGTAGGAGTTAAAAAGTGTGCTGCTTTTGCCATATAGGCCTGCATGGTTTTACTCTTGGCTTACTGCTTCCATCCATCCCCTTTGCCAGCTGCAGCTCCCTGAATGATGTGATGAGCAAATAATTTAATGCCAAACAGGGTCCACTTCCATTACATTTGTATTTTTGTTGTTGTTCCTCTTCTTTCATATCCTTCCTGAGAGTGTACACAGTATACCATGAAAGCCCTTGTTGACAAAGTCTCACAAATGGCTACACTAAGTTATACATTTTATTTGTTTGTTTGCACTAGTAGTAATTGAACCACAACAACAAATGCAACATTTCACTGATGTTCTTCTCCTGGCTTCTTTGCTTTTAGGCAAAACACACAAGATGATGGACGGAATGCTGCACATTGGCAAACATTCACCCCCAGTCACAGATCTGGGTTTAATACATCGTTATTTTGCTTCACCACACCACCCCAGTTCAGACATAGCCATATGCAAATCAGTCTTGACCCTGTGCCTCATGGGAACAGTCCAGACCGAACTGCCAAGCCATGTCTTCCCTGGACCGGAATCTAGCATCCTAGGACCGGTTTCGGGCTTTCAGCCCTCATCAGCCAGGATAGCTTGACTCCAGTGGCGTAGTGAGCACGGGACCCACGTCTGGGCACACCCTTCCCACTAAGGGCGAAATGCAAAACACACAAGATGATGGACGGAATGCTGCACATTGGCAAACATTCACCCCCAGTCTCAGATCTGGGTTTAATCCATCGTTATTTTGCTTCACCACACCACCCCAGTTCAGACTGGGGGAGAATGTTTGCATTGTCAGCATTCCGTCCATCATTTGTTTGCTGTAACACTTTTCGCCCTAAGTGGGATGGGTATGCCCAGACGTGGGTCCCTTGCTCACTGTGCCACTGGATTCAAGCTAGCCTGGCTGAAGAAGGGTGACATACCCTGAAACCGGTCCCAGGATGCTTGTGTCCGGTCCAGGGAGGACCTGGCCTGGCAGTTCGGTCTGGACTGTTCCCATGGGGCACAGGGTCAAGACTGATTTGCATATGGCTGGGTCCAAACTGGGGTGGCGCAGTGGGCAAAAGAACGATGGATTTAACCCAGATCTTTTGACTGGGGGAGAATGTTTGCATTGTCAGCATTCCGTCCATCATTTGTTTGCTGTAACATTCTTTGCTTTTAGGTGCACAAAAAGACAGAGGAGGAGGTGTCATCATCACCCGTTGTACTGCCAGACAGAAGTCCTGCTGTGCACCACGTCACGTCCACGTGTGACCACAGATATCTCTGCAACTTGTGCACCTGCGTCCTGCTGACATCTGAAGAAGATGGCCCCAAAGAAAGGTACCAGGTCCTCCAGTACCAAGAAAGTTGCCAGTGAGAAGAAGGAACAGAAGAAGGAAGTGGCACTTTCCAAGACTGGTGTGCCGCCGATTTGTTTTTTGGGAAAAAAAATTATGCCTGCAGCAGCGGTGTCTGGCGGGGCCCAAGCTGGGAGCAGTACCTCCGCATCAGCGGGCCCAGCCCACCAACCTAGGCCCAAGGCCATGAGTGTGGCAGAGGTAGCCAGTCTACTAACGAGCAATGATGTTGAAATGTCATTATCGCAAAGTAGTACCCAATCAACGCACTCACAGGCGGAAACTCGGCAGATAAGTGGGCAATAACAGCTGCAACCACAGCCGCAACTACAGCCGCAACCACAGCCATAACCACAGCCGCAACCACAGCCGCAACAACAGCCGCAACCACAGCTGCAACCACAGCCGCAACCACAGCCGGAACCACAGCCGCAACCACAGCCGGAACCACAGCTGCAACCACAGCCGGAACAACAGCCGCAACCACAGCCGGAACCACAGCCGCAACAACAGCCGCAACAACAGCCCACAATAGTAGTTGTTCCTCCTGAAGTAGGGTCAGTTCAGGAAATCGAGCTTTTTGCAGACGAAGAGGAGCAAGCCACTGTTTCTGAAGATCCATTGTCTTCCAGACCCCCAGCAAGGAAAAGGAGGGTTAGTCCATCAACTTCTTCTTCAAGCCCCGCTTCTGATGATCGAGATGCCACTTGGAAGCCACCAGCTCAGTCTGAGAGTGATGCACGCCACAAGACAAGGCTAGTGAAAAGGAAGGTTCCAGAAAGCCTTAGAGTTATGGAGGTAGATGTAGAAGAGGGGGGTGATGATGATGATCCAGTCATCATGAACATCACTCCCGGCCCAGAGGAGACGGAGACCAACATTATTAGACTATCCAAAATCACTGCGAGGGATGTAGCACGGATACCACCAACACAGGTAACACCAACACGACCTCCAGCTTCCATATTTGCATTTGCAAAGGCCCGGCAGGGACCTACATCCAGCTCAACCACCATCTCAGTAGGTAGTGGTACTGTAACTGCACAGAGTCAAATTCCAGGCACACCCTCCAGTTCATCTGGTATTGAAAGTGGCACCTCCAGCAGCGCCAGAAAGTTCTGTTCCCCAGTTTGGGACTTCTTTTCGGTTAGCAGTAAGGAGGAGAACATTGCTATATGCTCAATTTGTCAACAAGCTGTTAGGCGGGGTAAGTTTGGTACAAACTATGGTACCGGAGGCCAAACAAGTCATCTCAAAAAACACCACATCATCCAGTGGGAGGCTCACCTACTTCGCTTACAAAAAAGTAAAACTGCACCCATTGCTGTTGGTGGGGTTGAAGAAGTAGAAGAAGATATGATCGCGGCGGAAGGTCAACAAGAGGGAGACATTTCTAGCCCTGTCCCCAGCACTGTAGTGCTACTGCCCACATCCTCAGCAACATCTCAGTGGCACCGTAGTAAGAAGAGTCAGACTCAGAGTCAGACTGAGACACCAAGGCAACCGAGTACTGCAAAGAAAAGCAGTGCGTCGTTGAGCCTAACTGGGTTCAAGAAGACAGCTGCACCACAAAGGAAAATAATCCAGCCTACCATTGACAGCGTGCTTAGGTCGGAGGGGCAGTACCAACGCAATCACCCAACGGCACGGTTGTACAATGCGAAGCTGGCGAAAATGTTAGCGCTGGACCTTCTCCCTTTTTCATTTGTGGAAGGGTGGGTTTCCTTCAATTTGTGTCAGCGATCTGCCCTAAATGGAAGGTTCCCAGCCGGTCCTATTTCGCCAGAGTTGCTGTTCCAGCACTACATCACGATGTGCTGGAATTAGTTGGACAAGCTTTGCAGCAGAGTGCTGTTCACAATATCCACCTGACAACAGACATGTGGACCAGTTGCCAAGCCACTGATTACATGTGCATCACTGCACACTGGGTCTCTTTTGTGGGGGTTAGAGAAAAGCTATCTGAAGTAGGTACTGTTGACACAGCTCAGATTTTTAATGCTACTCGGAAACATGCAACTGTAGCCATGTTCGCCATGGAGAAATCTCATACTGCTGCAAACATTTTGGAAGAGTTTAACAGCAAGGTCTTTGAATGGCTGCACCCAAGAGGGCTTAAGATTGGTTTTGTTGCCACGGATAATGGCAGTAATGTACTTAAGGCCATGGAGGTTGGTGCCTATTTCAGGGTCCTGTATTTGGCGCACTGCATTAACATTATAGTTCAAGACCTTCTGAAAAAAGAAGCCATAGTCAGCAACTTACTGACTACCTGCCGCAGAATATGCACTCATTTCAGTCATTCTTTTAAAACCCGGAAGCAGCTGAGGATCATTTAACGTGACTATAGAATGCCAGTCAAAGCACTCATCCAGGAGGTGGCAACACGTTGGAACTCAACGTATTACATGCTTGACCGTCTGTTTGAGCAGTACAGACCAATCAATGAATATGTCATGCAAAGGGCGGATGCTACTGTGAAAGGCATGACCCTTCAGATGGACCAATGGTGCCTAGTTAAATGCCTGACAGAGATGCTTCTTCCTTTCGAGGTCTTCACACGTGAAGTCAGCAAGGAGGACTGTACTATGGGCCAAGCTATCCCATTGTTGCACATGCTAGAGCAACAGCTGAAGGAGGTGTCTGAAGCGTACATTGGTGTGGAGGAAAAAAAAGAAGCATATGAGTTGGTGGAGAGCTTATCCTGTCGCTTAACTGAAAATGCAAGGGTGCAAACTAAGATTTTGTCACAAGAACATTACATTTGTGCCACAATTCTGTATCCACGATACAAATCGGCACTGAACAGTAAGACATTACTTCCTTTTTCAGAAGTGGATGTTGCCCGGTACAAAACTTGGATAGCTGAGGCAGCCAGTAAATTGGAAAATGAACGGCTGGTAATTAAAGGCCCGCTACTCAAACCTACAACAAGTACTGCAGCAGGGCATCCGGCGTCAAGTTCAACTTCAGAGCCTGAGGGCAGTGCGTTTGGCTCACAGCTGTCACCAACACCAACACTATCAACAACAGCAAGAACCGGATCATCAGCCCCAGTAAAAACGGCACAGGATTGGTATTTACAGCAAGGACTTGCTAGCTCCAGTGCTGATGCAAAGAAGACAAAAGAGGCCGAACAAAGTGTAGCACCCCTGAACATTGAGCGGATGGTCCAGGCCTATCTGGATGACCCAACAGAGGTCTACATTGATCAAAACCCATTGCGGTATTGGTATGGCAAAAGGGGCCAATGGCCAGTGCTCAGCAGGCTGGCGATAAAATATCTGGCTTGCCCTATCGCAAGTGTCTCTTTGGAACGTGTTTTCAGTGCTGCTGGTTCCATTGTAACAGTGAAAAAGACCAGTCTCTCGCCCAAAAACGTGGAGAGGTTAACCATGATCAAAATGAATCAGCAATTTATACCACCGAATTACACAATACATGAATCAACGCAGGAAGATGAGGACAGCGGCTCAGGTGACGGAAGTAGCGTGTTAGATGATGATTACCTACTTCTGGTTAAACCCCCAGAGTTTGAGGACGAGCTATACTTCCCTGACAACTAGGCTTCCACTTCTTACTGTCTTCCTCCCTTATTTACTTTTATTTGTGTGTCTGTCTTTCTGGTTGGGAAACTTCGAATCACAACAAATCCATCACCACCGTCTTCTAGTCTTTTATTGCCATATATGAGTTTCAGCTGTCTGCATTTCAGTCCACTCCTCCGAGTCCTGCTCCTCAATCCTCCTGAATCACCCTAAATCTATTGCTCTCAAGCCAGATGATGATTGGATGTAGCATAATAGAAGAAAAAAGAAAATCTTGCCTCGTTGAGTCCCTCCAAAAGAAGTGGAACATGATGATGACTACTATAGCTATCGTCCTTTCCGAGCCGAGAGAGACTGCCCATTAACTGAAGATGAGAAGGAACAGGTAATGAATGATGCCATGCATTGGATGCTGACTGAGTGATTTGTGTTGTTGTTGTTTGTTGTGCATGAAGTTAATTCATTGTGTACTATTATCTAATCTACAAACTAAAAGTAACTCAAGGCAATGTTTGTTTCCCTTCTTGTTTTTTAATAACAAATTTGTACTTCTACTGCAGGCCGATCCATTGCATTTTGAATATCTAAAGGGGACTCAATCTGTACACTGCACACTGAGTTGGACAACACCATGATGATGACCACAGTGACATAATATCTTCGCAGTCACTCAGTAGGATCCGAGATGATTGATGGAATAAGTCAGGGCGTTTCATGAGTGGCATAAAAGGTAAACAAGTCAACAACAACCACTGCAGACCTACATGTCTGTGTAGTGGTGGAGTCGAGTGTGGTGGTATGCCTGACAGCGGTGCATTGATTTAGTCACTTAATTTGTAAAATGCTATGCTGCTGTATATGTGCTTTATCTGCCTCTGTCAAAAACTGTACGCTAAATGGAGGATGTGTCACGGGTGCCGTGGGCCTGCTCTGTCCTGTTGTTGTTGGAGGTTAGTGCTGGAAACAGACTAGAGTAGACATGATGTATCCATGCCGCCTCTGAAAGTGTTCTTGTTGCACTCCACCGTAATTTACGCATTTTTTTTCTACTTGATTTTTCAATATCCCTTTTGTTTTTCCATCTACAATTACAGGCCGGCCCTTACCCTGTGCTATACTGGGAAAAACTACTCACACTTACCTTACCAATGAATCTACATTTGCCAGGCAGGCAGTGGCGTCACCCAAGATTGATGGCCGGAGCATCCATGGAAGGGAGGACCAAGAGGAATGTCGAGCTGCAACTCCCCATTTTGACCAGGATAACATACAGTAACAGTATCAACTTTCATCATCTTTTAAATAATTTGATTCATTTTTTCTCTTCAATCATTACTACTGTGTGTTGTTGTTATTATTATGTTTGCTCTCTGCTTATAATTCAAATTCATCCCTACAGCTATTTTTGAATTTTCTTTGCTATGTTTAAAAGTAAGCCCGGTACAACAGAACAGAAACTGTATGTAATTCGGGTCTCTCTGAGGGCATACAGGCAAGGCAAATTGCATAATATACTGCTGCCCTGTACTGTCTAATTGTCTAGTAGTAGTTAGTAAGTACTACTTATCATTAACCATCAAGTTATCATCATCATGCATGCATTTCCTTTTTCTCCCTTAACAGATTTATGGATATGGTCGTCTGCCAAGATTGTGTTTTCTTGTTTGTCCATGCGTACTGTTTTTCTTTGTCAAACCTTTCCCCAAACCCCCCTTCCCAACCATTCATCAAACCCTAACCCTCTTCCCCCCGGGCTGTGTGATTTATTGAGGTGTGACTAAATTAAATGTACACCAATAATTGATCACACGCTTGCTGGGGCAGATGTGGCGAAAGCAACACTAATTCAATTTCAAGGCAGAGCGAGGATCTTCTTCTGCTTGCCCACCCATGAGCAGTATATTTGCGAGGTAATTTTTTTACCAAAGGAACCTAATCCATCAGCATTAATTGCCGGCATTGATTGGATTTGTCATCCTACTACACACAGCACTAAAGGTTACACTTCTGTCGAGTGTAGGCCTAGTTGAGTGACTCAAAACAACTACAGTTTGTAACTTGTTGTACTAGGCTATCCCCGCCACCATTATGTTTTATTTACTTCGTTCTACTACTCCTCCCAGAGTCTCAGGCGACTGACTGTCTCATTTTCTTTTTTTGCAAATGCTACTGCCAGTGTCTACTACTACTACCACAGCCATGGCATCTCCATTCTCTTGGGAAACAAAACCATCATCGCCATGTACCCATCGCTGTGCCTAACTTAAACATCAATCCCAGGTAAGATAAGAAGTTTGGGGGAGGTATAATAATGGACTAGGAGGAGAGACTGACAGTACTTGTAGGACAAGTCATTCAGTGAGGGGTACCGCATCTATCTGTTTGTGTGTTACAAAATCGGCAGATTATTAAATCCAACACTGGGTACGGCCCTGCAGCAGCAAGGAAACCATGTTTGTGACGTAAAACAGTAACCCCCCACACAAAACATTAACAACGTATTGCTATGTTTAAGTAGAAATATAATTTAATACCCTAACAAAAATAAACTATGTAAAAAATCCCACAACACCCGACCCACCCCTCTCCCTAACCCCAACCAATGTCCAAAACGATAAAGTCCAACCAAGGTCCAAAATGTCTATAAACCCCAACGCAATGCCCAATTCCCACCCACCATAAAAAAAGGATTAAAAAAGGGGCAATGCAAAAGGGTCAAGTTATTGGCGGGATCTTCGGCTTGGCTTCTCCAGGACCTTTAGCCTCTTCTTCACCTCCTCTAACTGCTCCTCTAGACGCACATTCCGGAGGAGCATGCGGCGCGCATATGCCCTGCAGTTGCATCCACAGGGGGGGGCAGCAGTGCTGGATATTGAAGGGCGGTGGCGGGCGGCTGCCTGACCGTGGCGCCGTACCACTCGAGGGGCCTGGCTGAGGCCCAGGGCATTGGAGGAGGCTGCAGCTGCCGCAGCCTCCTCCTCCTCCTCCGCCAGAGCCACCAGCCGCCGGTATTCTTGGCAGATGGCGGGATCTTCGGCTTGGCTTCTCCAGGACCTTTAGCCTCTTCTTCACCTCCTCTAACTGCTCCTCTAGACGCGCATTCCGGAGGAGCATGCGGCGCGCATATGCCCTGCAGTTGCATCCACAGGGGGGGCAGCAGTGCTGGATATTGAAGGGCGGTGGCGGGCGGCTGCCTGACCGTGGTGCCGTACCACTGGAGGGGCCTGGCTGAGGCCCAGGGCATTGGAGGAGGCTGCAGCTGCCGCCGCCTCCTCCTCCTCCTCCGCCAGAGCCACCAGCCGCCGGTATTCTTGGCAGATGGCCTCCAGCTTCCGGGCCATGGCTGCCAACTCCTTCCTGGATGGTTTTGCTTGTGAAGGAGTAGCTATATCAAGAAAGAAAAAAAAACTATTAACCAATACTCTTAGCAAAACAGTAACACAAATTAATTCAACACATAGTGGCACAGTAGCACTAGCAAGCACAGTACATAAATCCAGTACTTATAAATCCAGTACTTATATAGCGCACGACTCACCCCCGAAGGGGTATCTCGGCGCTGGGGGCCGTTGGGAAGATTAAGCGAGCTATTGCCCAGAGTGGTATGTATCTATCCTCCCACTTCCTCGGCCTCTAACATTTGTGGGAGTTTCTGGCATTATACTAGCACTATGTATGGACTCGAGTACACAGTACACCAGTCTTCTTCTTTCTTGTTTTGCCAAATTAACGTAACTTTGTTGTAGCCGGCATGCCAGCTCAGTCAGCCTGCGCCCAAGACAAACATACTAGAGTCATGATGACGCAGACTCACGTTAGTTTTATTTACTACTGTTTGCAGGTGGGGAAGCTCGTATTTTTCTATTACGGATGGCACTAGCCATACTCTGTTACATCAAGGGCAACTGCTTAATTTCACTTTCACCCTGCCCTGTCTACTAGAAAAAGGCAGATGATATCTGATCCAATGATCATTGCTTATATGGGGCGACATGAGGTACTTTGTTTTGATTGATAGTGTAACCAGCCGATAGGCCACCCATGGCAGGCTCGCTGACCCAGTCGAAAAAAAATTAACATAGGTAGGGAGTTGTCCTCTGAGTCGGAGGAAGGCGCTTGATGATAACTACATACATACACAATATATATGCTGTGCTTGCAAACTACTGTGAGTCAAGGGAGTATTCTGAAAATACAACTTATATTCTCCTCATCTTTGCTACTCTGGCGTGGTTTCTTTCACATTCTCTTCAAACTAAGACTCTTCATCCAGTGACAGTCTCTACCTATGCTATCTATGATGAATACCATCCAGGCATCCATCCATTCAAAGTAAACATCTATCATTCTTCTTAATCTCTCAACAAACCTTAGTTTGTTTCACCAACAACAAACATTTATTCTTTTTTTTTTTTAACCACCACCCATGCGTCCTTTCCTTCCTTGCTTGCCTTGGCTTTGAGTTTGACCCAAACACCACTGAGGAGTCTTGCTATCCTCCACCCATACAGTTTCACCCACCCAGGCAGGCATCTTTTCTTTCACCTTCCACCCATCCTTCAACCACCCATGCATCTGATTCCTATCAGCCACATATGCATGCATCCAACGTATCCTTCTCTGCCAGTCATAAATATTACATCTCGCCCATCCTTCCAACCTTCCCCCCTTCTTTCCCTTTTCGTTCAACACACCCATCAGGGTCATCTGATCTGACTTTTAGTCTTCGCCATAATACTTTCACAGCTGAGTTGAAGTCAGATAGAAGAGGCCATTGGTTACTCAACTCCCGCCGCTAATGAAATTGCTAATGCTAAGTAAAGGGTGTCTTCTTCAACCGTTGTTCACAACAACAACTTCTTACTAAGTCTCAACCGTACAGTGTACACCCTTGCAGCGAGTGTAATGTCAATAAGTAAGGAATATAACTTACCTCCGCCCGCCACTGCTGCTGGCTCACCCCCTGCAGCTCCTGCAACTGCCTGTGCCGCATCTCCTGCTCCCTCCAAAATGGCCGCGTCGCCATCGCCGCTGGCCCCGGCACTGGTGGTCGATAGTACGCCTAGAAAAAACATTACACATTTTTTTAGATGCCATATACACCTCCCCCTATTTCTTCTTTTTCACTAGCAAGATTGAAAAAAAAGTTAATACATACATATACAACATACATCACTAGTACAAATCGGGTACTAGAGTACAGTAGACACTAGTAGTGTTATATCATAGGTCCCTAGGGTCATTCCAGTCTTTGCTAAGTTAGCCTGAGCCATGCAACCATTTTAGCTTTGTGTCTTTTATTTTTACGCACGTTACCTCGCAGCTTGTTGTGTAAGACGCCTTTGAGCCCACATGAGCTCATACTGCTTCTGTCTGAGCACTGCGTACAAGGTCGAAAAACAAGCCACTGAGTCCCGTCCTTTGGGTTGTCCTCTTCTAGTCTTCTTAATCTTGAGGCTTTTCGAAAAACAAGCCACTTTGTTATGGAGTTCTGGTGGTCAGTCCCTATTGCTTAGCCATAACATGCTACACTTTTTGGCACGACTGAGAAATGCTTGCAAAATACTAACGCGCACCATTTTTCTCATAACAGACGGAAGATTCCCTTCTACGAACCAGAGCTTTGCAGAGCTTATGATGTAACCAGTACTTCTAGGACGCTTCTTCTAAGGTGAGGGGTCCCCAGAATTCGCTCAGAGATCTTCATTTATAATTTTATATAAACTATATTCCTACCAAGGGGAGGGTGGTTCTTCCACCACTGTTCAGTTATCATCATGATTGATTTCCCCTTTTGTCTTCTATGGACTTGTAGTTGTAACAATGTTTATTGTTTTAATCTTATGCATTTTACTGTTGGTGCTGGTTAGAGCTTGTTAGTTGAAAATAAACCTTTTGAACTTACATAGACTCTGTGATATTTGGTGTGGACTTACACGAGTGAGTGAGCGACAGGGTGTGCATTGCTTCCACGACTCTGAGAGGTCGGGAGTGTAGTGACTGTTATGTTCTGGGTTGTCTATTCATTGGGTATCTTCGGGGGGTTCGGGGAGCTAATGAGACACTATAGCTAGTCGGTCAGGGGATTGTGGGTGAGGTGTGAGGAAGGTCCAACTGCCTATCACCAACGTCCTATTTTCTTGTGCATAGTTCTGTATGTGCAGAACCCTACAACAGTAGTAGTATCTCCTATCCTATCAAAAATAGTAAAATATCTGGTTGGGCATTTTGTTGGTGGGAATTGTCGAAAAGCCTCAAGATTAAGAAGACTAGAAGAGGACAACCCAAAGGACGGGACTCAGTGGCTAGAGCGATTGGTGAATCTGAGTTTTATTTAAAACCTTTTAAATAAAGAGTGGCCAACTGGGCAAGCTTAGCTACAGACAGACTAATAGTAGTAGTACAGAGAGTCATAGCAGAGGCAGTTAGAGGCAGGGATAACAAGAATTTAGAAACAGATTGTGTAGATCGAAGAAGATTTTGTAAAATATAGATTTAGGAAATCTAAATAATAGTTCGGAAAAATAAGGTGCAGTAAAAGTTAGGGAAGTATCATTATTATTATTGGGGCCAGCAGCAGAGCCCTCGGTAGAGGAGCGGTCCTGGCCATCAGCTGCTCCCGCCGACTCCGACGACCCCGTCTTCTTGCCCCTGGGTGCTGATCATGAAAGATGTAAGAAAGAAAGAGACAAACATGGATGATTGGTGTGAAACAAATAAAATATTTTAAAAAACGCTCAAACATTTATGGAAACAACAATTGCAATAAAATTGACCTATCTAATCTGGTCGACTAGTATTGCGGGATTCGCGGACCGTCTAGTTATTATTTATGAACACTAATCCAGTGTTCCATTCTGATTCCAGAATACTAACTAAGCCTAAGTATCACCTGACCGAGCCCACCTATTCCAGATGGGCCAATTGTTCACTAAGTCTGCATTTCCATTTATTTTAGTCCTCAAAAATGCATAGATAGAGGACACATGCATACATTTTTGAATACACCAAATTGTTGGTTGGTTGCTGCTGATGTTCTGCTAGTGATAAGCCTAGGCTATTACCACTCACTAAACAAACTACAAAAGGTTCTACTAAGGACTGGGGTAAGCAGCACTCAGCAACACGTGACGTGACAGAGGATGCGTCACGCAGACCACTAAAAAATTACCTACTAATAATAAGTAACTAAACCTATCAATCCACCACTATCTCTTCTTAGTGGCAGGAGGACAAAGGAAGGACTAGAGTCTCTCTAGCATTACCTAACTTAAGTTCTCTAAAGTAAACTCTTACATAATCAGGCCAAGCAAGCGCAAAGTTGCAAACAAGTAAGATTAGTAGCGCCGAGCACCTGTGTCATAACAATCACAGAAGATTTTTAAACGTAATTTACCTGCAATGTAAGCAGCAGCATTCTTGCTGTTCGGAAAAAAAATATATTCGCAATATATAACACAGCACAGAAGAACACAAAGTAGTAATATTAAATAGCTACTCACCAAGCCCCGGGATCTCCACTCCTAGCAGGTCCAGCAGGTCCTGCTCCCGGTCCAGGATATCGGACCACCGGTGTCTCAGCTGGGTATCGGTGCGCCGGAAACCAGAGCAGCAAAACACTGCCCGGCGCACCTTTTTCCAGCGCTGGCTACGCTCCCAGAGCCCGTACCCGGACCCAGGCCTGCCGCCTGCTGCTAGGGTTAAAGGGAGGTGGCGCTGCACAAAAAAAACAAGTGCGGCCACCTCCGCCTCACCAAATAAGGCCCGTTCCTGCACCCCTTTTGGGCGCCGCCTTCCGCAGGGAAGGCGGTTGCGGCTGCGGCTACGGGCAGCCTTGCCCTTTCCCTTGCTGCCCCCGCTCTCTCCCTTGGGCATGGTTCTGGGACTCGGGGGTGGAAAAGAAAAGGGAGGAATTAGGAAAGTAAGTAAAAGAAATGAAAAAAGCAAGTTATAGAAAAAGAGTGAAAAAGTAATAGAAAAAGTCACAAAAAAGTAAAAGAAACTCAAAATATAGATTCAAGAAAATAGAGAGATAGATAATAAATAAAAAAGATTTTTAAAAAGTGTACAGAAGCAAAGGTTTGCAAAGATAGAGGGAGGATAGAAAAGCAGGCCCAGAACCATAGCAATAGACTGAAAAACAAGATGGCCGAGCCCATTGCGACCGCATGGGCAAGTTGGCGCGATATTACCCCCCCGAGCATGCAAAAAGCGTCGCAAACAAGTAATCGCGTTACCGAGCAGGAAATACTCATCGCGAACGGGCGGGAGCACGCAATACGCAACCCGGAACAGGAAATAAGCATCGCGAGCGGGCAGGACAAGTGAAAAACAAGATGGCCACGCCCATTAGCGACCGCATGGGCAAGTTAGCGATAGAATTCCCCGCGAGCACGCAAAAACACATCGTGAATGGGCGTGACAAGCAATTCTGCGTGTTCGCGGAATTTCTGCGTGCTCGCGGAGATTGTTTACAATTTTGCGAGAATTTGCGTAGCGCGACAACACAAATTCCGCCCACCCCTAGTGTTATCACGCGTCAACAAGTAGTTAGTCGCAAGCAAGTCGGACTATAAAGTATGTAGTATAGAGGTATGTTCTGGAAGCCAGATGGCAGAAGAGAAGGTTGGTTTTATCAACGCATAAAGCGGTTTGATATGCTGGGCATAATCGGGAATGTAAGTTCTCCCGAAGTTCAAAAAACCCAGCAGACTGAAGTTTCTTCAGCGTATTAGGTGGTTGCAAATGTGCACTATTCTCTAGGAAATGGGGGGCTAGCCCCTTTCCTTCATTATTGAGCTCATAGCCCAAAAAGATCACCGCCAAATGGGCGATATGTGACTTTGCAAAATTAAACTTGTATCCATAGTCGGCAAAGGACAAAATAATATTGTCGACTCGGACGAGATGCGGCATAAGTTCATCGTCCGTCAGATAAATGTCATCAACGTACAAGAATGCATCTGGATCTATGTCGTGTAACAATGACACGACACGTGCTGCAAATGCCCCGGGGCTATTCTTATACCCCATAGGCAAGCGTGTAAATTTGTTCTGATTCCCGATGGCGGTAAATGCTGTCAAGTCACGACTCTCAGGTGCGAGATTATGACTGTAGAAACCATTGGAGATATCCAGGGTCGTTTTGTATTTTTCACGAACAAGGCTGTTCACCAGCGCTGAACTGTGAGTGTTTTGCACTGCAAATGTGCGGCAATGACTATTCAAATTTTGGTAATCCAATACAATCCGATATGAACCATCAGGCTTTGTAACGGTAAAGAGAGGATTATTCATTGGTGATATACATGGTTCAATCACACCCTGATACTCTAACTGAGTTAGAATGTCACAAACGGGAGCTTTCGCCTCACGCCTGATTGGATATTGCGGTTGCGACTGTGGCATAGAACGTAAGGGAATTTCATGAGCCGGTGAATCAACATCCCAACCCACTTGATTACGATACACTGCGGGGGCCAGGGCAGAAGCCCACCCTGCAGCCAAAGTCTGGGCATGCTCTTCAGGGACGTAACGTCAAAAACTCGGAAGTATCACGTCTTCCCCCCTAGGAGCTGCCAACACAAAGGGTGGAGGCCAATCTGCCTCCGCCAACAGAATGTCATATGAGGACGTTAAATTCTCCCAGAACACTGCCTTGTTGGATGCAGTATATCACCTTCAATTTGAAAAATAACGTTATAAAGTCTATCTGGGGGGGTCACCCGGGTATCAGCTGTCTCTACTGTAATGTATGTATCAGTTGCTGTCGCCTCCAGACAGGGACTCAGAGCCTCCCGCACTATGGTAACCTCCGCCGCGCTGTCGAGCAGAGTCACTGCCCATGTCCAATCCAGGAGTCGCGTTCTCACCGTCTGAGGCATATCTCGCTGTTAAAGCGGCAACCTTTTTCTTCTGAAACGGGGGTCGGAAATGAGGTAGATCCTCTTGTTTTCCTTTGCCTTCAAGCTGTCGAGGCTGATCACGTCCCTGTGGCGCAGGGTGACTTTTGCCACGATCTTGGCGCTCCCCTCCTCCGACTTGAGAGCCAGATGTGTCTTGTGAAGAATGAGGAGAACGCTGATCAGGGACTTGATATCTATCAGGAGTCTTAATTTTTGCGCGGTCGCGCAAGTCATAAGTACGCTCGGAAGACTCAGGTGTCGGTGAACCAGCACGCAAACCTTGCTTCTGCTGTTGCTGCCCCTGTTTATTATTTTTCCAGTTCTTCTTAGAAAAGAACGGACGCATATCGTTATCAGTTTGGGCCTTTTGTTGTGTTTGAGTTTGCGTTTGAGTAAAAGGCTTAACTCCCAGGCTATTGCGGCCAATGGTTTTATAAGCCTTTGCAATAATCTTTGGCAATTTGCTTGGTTTGCCTACATCAGTGACAGCCTCCAAGCGATTTGCCACTTGAAAGCTTACCGCATCGCCCTTGACATTTGCAAGGATCATATCTGCAACCACGTCGAACACCCCCACCAGTCTCATTCCCAACTCTACAGCCTCCTCGGCTCTGTGTTCATCTTGAACATGCATAATCACGGAAGGGAGTACGGTCATGGAAGGAGTGCCTAAACACTTCGAATACACCGCTGCAAATACCTTACCCCAGGTGTTACAATCAGCTAACTCGGGAAGTAAGTGTTTAGGCAAACTAATAATCAATATCCTGTGTTTCTCCACAGGAGATGTATTTGGAGAAACAGCCTCTAGTTGTCCAAATTTTTTGGCAAGCCAATAAGGTAACACATCCTTATTCTGTGAACGCTTGCCCATCACTGAATTAACCGTAAGAGGACTGATGGTTACACCACCATGTCCGGCTGGTTACGCAGCAACGCCAGGTGGACCCACCTGGAAATTGTGCGTGACATACTGTATATCAGCCCTATGTACGCGTATCAAAGACGTATGTAATACTCGAAGGTCTGCTACTGCAACGGTTAAATAATGCGGGTGTGGGGTATACCCAGCCAAAACGGACCACGTGGCCCCATCAATCGACAAAGGGCCTAAGCGGACCGGGGATACCGGGTGTGGAAGGGCGCCATTAAACCAAATTTGGTGTTGCCAAGCTGTAAGCGGAACCTCAAGAGCCCTATAAGGCTGATAAGTGTGAGGAATGGCCCTGGCAGTGTATTTGTGAAACAGTCCATCTGTTCCATCCACCGCCGGAAAGGTGACCCAAGAGTAAAACACCTCAAAGTGGTAAGCAGGATTTGCCTCCACAACAAAGATAAGCTCTGCACCCGCATCAGGCACTCCATATGGAGCTAAATATGCCTTGAGCGGTGCGGCTATGAGCCGGAATAGCAATTGCCATCACGTAGAATAAAGAACAACAACCTAAAGTGCGGCAGCGCAACAATGGGTAAGAGAAAAAAACTTTTTTAAAACATCAAGCTTGAAAGAACCTATAAAACATCTATATAGGAGGTTACACCGTCACAGCTGTCTCCGGAAACAGAAGTGAGGGTATTGTGGACAAGCACAAGCACTACTTAAGTGTCTCGTAGATAAGAACCAGACCAAACGTTGGCGGCGCCATGTTGCAGGGATTCTGTACATACACAGAACTATGCGCAGGAAAACAGGACCTCAGTGAATAGGGGTGTACCAACCTACTACCTTAGTACCCAAAATCCCAAACCGACTAGCTATAGTGTCTCATTCGTTCTCTTCCAAATATCACGAAGCTACAAATGATTAGACAACCCAGAACACAACACTCCCGACTCTCTCAGGAATCGCGGGAGCAAGACGTACTCTTTCGCTCACTCACTCATACTTGTCCATAATAAGAATTGTCAGAGTCACTAAAATAGTTCAAAATGTTTATTTTAACTATCGTGCTCTACAATACAGTGTACGAGCCACTACCAGCAGCAAAATGCACAAAATCAGCACAGTTAGCATTGTTACAATTCCATAGGATACAAAGGGAGTTGTCATTTTATAAAGACTGTGGAATAAGGGCCCATAGGCCTAACCACCCTCCCCTTGGCTAGAAGAAGTTTATTTTATATAAAGGAAGATCTCTGGGTTTTGACAGCAGAACCCATAAGTTAAAGCCTGGATGTAAAGTTTACATCATAAGAACAGCGAAGCTCTTCTCCATGGAACGGCTTTCTCCAGGTGTGTTAAAACAACATGCAACAACGTAATATCAAAGCACGAGTCTTCAGTACTGCAGCTGTGTGTAGCATATTATGTCTAGGTGCTAGGTCCTGACCAGAACAGAATTTCAAGGGGCATGTTTATCGACCTTGCACATCGTGTTCAGACTAAACTCCAGGAAAGGCAGAGAACGCAAAAAGCAACCCGTTCTCATGTGAAAGTGACAAACAAAGTGTTGCAAAAACAAAGTCATGTAGTAGCATGCGCAAAAGCAGCATCATGGCAGCGAAGCTCATGCTAACTTAGCAATGTCGATAATGTGCCTAAGAATCATACAACAGTAGAGAAGACACACACGCTGCAAAATATTTATACGTTAAAATGGTGTTGCATAAAAATGGTGGCATTGTCCATCCTGGCAGCAAGGCTGAACTGCAGAGCAGAAGCACTACAGAGGTTCCTTGCAGAAGAGAAGACCTGTTGAATGAGAAAAGGAAAGGACAATAGCTGAGAGTCAAGGTAAATGGAGTGTGCGAGGTCTCAGAGCGAGAAGCATAAGCTTTCCGAATTATCATTAAAAAAGGTCAATCTAATTTACACCCAGAGAGCTATCTGCATGTACCTTGAATGATTAATCACAAAACATAAAAGAAAATAAGTTTAGCTATGCCCTTCAGGTCCACCACATTAATCACTTAGCTCTTGACACTCACTCTACCCATCAGCATTATTCTAAACAGATCACCCATTTCTAGGCCATGGTGGTGTGCCTCTTTTCCCATGGAAGTAGATAGCCAGAGATGGGTCCTCTTCCTGGTTGTTCTTGAACAGATGTGCAGATTTCCTTCTCTACTGATAAGAAACAGGCCTGTTAAACAAGAAAATGAAAATAAATTGAGTCTTAGAGTCAAAGGAAACTAAGAAATGTCTGAAGAATCGAGAGATGCTTGCATTTATTTTACTGAAGACCAATCAGATAAGTTTCACTTTCTGAGGCACATAGACACATGAGATGGAGCAGGGTTTTGCAAAATTGAAACCTGCTTGAATCGGTACCCCCGTAATACGTACTAACAGTAAGTAGTTGTTTAAAAACTAATGTTCACCCAACACGAACACAAGGGAAATTGCTTTGCGCATGTCTGAACTAACACGTAAACAAAATAATATTGTAATAACATTGTGATTTGAGAAAAACAAGAAGCGTTGGATAAATAGGCCGCATATGCTTCAGTAATTTGTATGCTACATTCTGTTTTGAACTAATAAATATGACTAATTTGGCACAAAAGCTTATGCGAGGTAACATTAATGGGGAATAATGCAAGGTGGGTGGTAAACAGTGAAGGTTTCATTATCATATAATTAATAAATGTTAATTTTCGTTTATTTTAGTGAGCTAGATGAAGCAGCCATCTTTCTAAACTTGGCTAAAGTGGGAGGGGGGAAGCACGAGGAGTGAGTTTGCTCTGTCAGAAGCAAGACAGACGCGCAGTGCATCGCATATGACATGAGAAGGGTGAAGGCCAGAGTGTTGAGCAACTGCCAAAACAAGTGCCCAGGCATGGGACCGGAGACACAGATTGCATATGGTGTTAAAGAATGAATGAAAATTGTAAAACATTGTATCACATGTAATAAAGTGAGAACAAGCTGAGAACCATACCCTGGGAATGAATGGTGAACAAAGAAGTAGTTGAAATAAAGGTGAAGTCACAGTGGTGTGACAACGCGACCTCCCAAGCCCACCAATCCCTTTGCGAGATTTGAATTTGTTGGCAACATTTGTGGGACGGACATGTTAGATTAAGGGTATAATTTGGGTGCCTTTAGGGGTGTGGTTTAAGCTTAGGCTGGCAGGAGAGAAAGAGGGGAGATGCGTCGTTGTCCTTCGGTTTGCAGAGAGGCCTAGCTGTTCCTGACCTGTCCCGATCCTGTTTCTTCTTACCCTTTGTTTCCTGATCCTATTTCAGGAAACACCCATCATCCCCTAGGCCGAGGGGTTGGTTTTCACACAGACCAATAGGTTTGTATTTTAGTCAAACTTATTCTCAAAAGGTTTAGCTTAGGGATGTATTTTGTCTCTGAAACTTTTGTCTCTCCACCTATCCACTCCATCAATGATTTGTATTATTAGATGAAACTATTTTCTCTTCATCTATCCTCTCCGTTAGATATATGATGTTTCGCATTTATTTTTGCTGAAACTTTTGTCTCTTAATCTATCCACTCCTTCATTGCATAAAGTCATTGCTACGTTTGGATGAGTTTGTATTTCATTTGTGCTGCATATGGAAAGTTACTCCTCACGTGAGATTTAGTTTTTGTATTTTGTAACCAAATGCAGTTGAGCATAATCTTTAATTTCTTGAGATAAAAATTCATTATTAACTTCACCAAGAGTCTGTGATCATTTTAAATTAATTAAATGGTTAGTAAGTTAGAAGTTAATCATTGCCATCAACTATTCAACTAATTGGTCCATCGACCAAGTGGAAGGAAAGTTGATGTTAAAAGTTAGTTGTGATGCCATAATTTGACCTATGAAAGGAAAAGAATTTCGTACATATAAATTGACCCCAGCGCATCAGGGATTCTGGGTGAATGTGTATGGGCCATTGTATTGTGATGTACTGAGTATTGATCCCTGATAAATTTGGAATAGCGCTGGATCAGTTTCTTGGTAGCAGAGGATGGTTTAATTATTGATTAGTTTGGTACTGATTATTGATTATTGATTGTATGTTTTTAACATGAAAAGTTAGTGTCATGTTCTATGTTGTCTAGAAGTTCAGGTACGGAGATACCTGAAGAATCCCGGGAATGGAATTTAGCCTGAAGTAGGCAGAAGAAGAGTGTGGTAAAGGAGCCATACTGCAGAAGTACTTTGTCTGTTGTAATAATACCTAAAAGCTACGGAGGGCTGTAGGTGTTATATTAGGGAAATTTCGTATATAAGTGGAGTGACTGAAAATAGCGAAGGGTCCACTTCCGAAACCCTAGCCTTATCCCCAGGACAGTATCAAGACCCCTTTTTATGCCAAAAACGTCATCTTGTGAAATCTTGGCCTTATCCCTAGAGGAGGAATAGGTCCACCCGGAACTTGTTTGAAGAGTAAAATAGCGCTGGTCGTTATTAGGACTCGTAGTGAGAAAACCTCTTAAAAAAAGTGAAAAACTATCTCTTTATCTAGTGGCACAGACAAGGTACCATTGTTTTATTTTGATACTAATCAAATTTTTGGATTAAGAGTGCTTTGAAAATATTGCTGTATTATTTTGTAAAGGGAGGGTCAGTAGAAGAAGTAATACTGACGTCAGAAAGACCGCGCTGGCATTGGTCAGGCAGCGGGCGGGTATTGAGTTGTGATTGGTTGGTCGGTGTGAGCCGCGCTAGCATTGGTTGAGATTTTGCTTACGTAGCGGTACTGTGATTGGTTGGTTGGTGTGAGTCGCGCTAGTATTGGACGAAAGTTAACCAATCGAATAAGAAAAATTACTGAAAGGTTGTTGTTATTTTTATATGATAAGATCCATTAGCGGAAAGAGTTTCTTTAAAAAGGACAGACCAATTGTGACTAGAGAGGGAATTACAATTCCACCTCCAAAGACTCCTGCTTCCTTTATGATGTTGGAACGAGGATATCATACGTGTATGTGGTTGGAAAATTGGGTGGAGTATACAAAGGATGATGGTGTTCTAGCTTTTCCTCAGTATGGTACATTTAATGTAAGGATATGGCAGAATCTGAGAAATCGAATGGATTCATTAGAACCGAACCCTAGGTTGACACAGTACGAAGCCTTGGAGGAATGGGAAGTTGAGGCATTTGAAAGAGAAAAATATAGAATTGGTAACAGAGGTCATAGGAATATGATGTTCAGATATCCTTTTGAGAATAGGGAAGAGAAGCTGAAAAGATGGAGGAGAGTTGTGGTAACAGAAAGGTTATACCCAGTTTTAACAGTTGATGAGCAAACAGGAGGCAAATGTAAAGAGAAAAAGAAGAATATAGAAACCTCAAGTGCAAGAGATGGTGTAAATGAATCTGATGACGAATTATTAGAGGATATTATGATCAAAAGACCTCCGCCAAATTGAGAAAATTCAGTTGAAGTGACTCCGAATGCACCCTTTATGGGAAATACATTGATCCCACAGATTGTAGACATGGCTAGGATAATGAGAGGAAAAGAGTTTGAAATACTAAACAAGGCAAATGTAGAGCAGATTCAGAAAATGAACCAGTTAAGTTTAAATGCAGAAGCGTTGACGGTACCAGTGACAATAGGTCCTGTAGTTCCTTTGTTTGGAGAAAACCCAAATACACCTAAAGTACATACATTAGCAGTTTCAATGGGTAATGTCAGAAGCGGGTTGGAGACGATAATCAATGAGAAAAGACAGGCTGACACGAATGTTACACTATTAGATCTTCCAGTTTGCTAGATGATAACAGAAACCCCTAGAAGAGATACTCAAATGAGTCCAAGAAGAATAGAGACAAATGTCACTCCAATGACAGGGAGTTCAGCAGGTCTTTCATCAGAAGAATTGAATGATTGGATAAAGGAAAGGGAAAAGAATAAAAAACAAACACAAAGTATAAATGTGAGTCAATTGAAGCTAGATTTGGAATTAATGATTATTGGTACAATCAGTTCAGACAGATTAGGAACTTATCGAGATGATGAATTATTGTTCTTGTGTAAAAGCATTACTTGGAGAGTGAAGAATATTCATGAGAAAATATCTGAAGCTGCTAGTGAATATGGAGTAGACATAGAAAAATCAAAGGTATTGCAGAAATCATACAGATTGGCATTTACTGAAAAAGATCTGGAGAGTTTGAATGCATCTGGAAAAAGGTTACAGATAAAAGAGTTGATTAATATTTTGAAGAAATGGGGAGATGTAGATCGATGGAGAAATAGATGGGTAAGAAAGAAGGAAGAAGCAGCTAGTAAGGGAGTGCCCATGTTTCCGTTAAAAGAAAAAGAACAGGTTGAAAGGGTATATCCGATGAGAGAAGTACCAGGTGGCAGATATGTTCATGTTCCGTGTTCAAGACAGGATATATTATCATTTACGAAGGATTTCCCCAGATTAAGAGAAGAACCTGTAGAATTGTACAAACAGGTAGAAAGGTTTGTGAAGATCTCGAAGGTTTTGTTAAAGGATTTAGATGGGTTGTTTGAAATTGTTGTTCCGGCAGACTTATGGACAGAGTGTAAGATCACGGTTGATTGGCCATAGGATGAATATCCTAGGGATGCTAAAACAGGTGCACCATCAGAGGAGGTGATGAAAAAGTACAATCAGGTAACACATTTCTGAAGGGGAAAATTTCCCCAAAGGAAACAGATTGGGTTAAAATTGACAGGACTACACAGGAACCAAAGGAATCAGTGCACGCCTATTATAAAAGATTGTTGCAGGTATTCAAACAGTATAGTGGATTCGAAAATATTGGAGACAAAGACATGGGACATTTCGTGTATCGTTTTGTGTTCGGATTAAACCAGACATTAGTAATATGATTCAACAGCATTTAATTTGCTGGCAGAGCAAAACGACAGACGAAATTTTGAGGTATGCAAAGTATTGTAGTGATGACATTGAATCAAGACACAAAAAGTTAAAAGAGAAAATGATGTGGGCACAGGTGAAAGTGGCAGAGCAACAAGAGGCAAATAATAATCCTCAAACCAGTAATCAGACAGGAGGTCAGAGTCAAAATGGACAGAATTTCAGTGGAGGCAAAGGTAGGGGAAAAATGAATAAAGAAGAAGCTATGAAGAAATTTCCTTGTCAAGCGTGCGGAAAGCTTGGACATTGGAAGAATGAGTGTAGATCCGCTAAAAAGATTAATGGGGGAAATCAAAATTTGATTCCACAGATGCAGAATGAAGTGGGTGTAAATCAACAGCAGCAGCAGCAGATAGTTACTCAACAGTTACAGGTGCCGCAAGCTCCCATTCCAAATAATGTGAATGCTCAAGTGCAGAGGTACAGTGTGAACACTGGATATCACGGAGGTGACCAGATTGGTAAGAATCAAGGTGTGATTCCGCAGTATTGGGTGCAGTGTGGTGGGAATGATTCAGACTCATCTCAATGACGGTGCCTGAGGGGGGAGGAAGAGTGCCTACTTGGCACATCTTTGGCGGTAGATCACTCAGGTCCATTTGTTGATGGAAAGGTGGAAGGTAATGATATTACATTTTTAGTGGACACTGGTGCTACCCATTCTACTGTGAGAGCAGCAGAAATTCCAAACCTACCCCTCTCGGGAGAAACTATCCAAGTTGTAGGAGTCTCAAATAAGCATATTAGAACACCTGTTACAAATCCAATTGAAGTTCACATTGGTAACTTCAAAGACATGCATCGGTTTGTAGTATGTGACTCAAGCCCAGTAAATCTCTTGGGAAGAGATATGTTATGCAAGATGAACTGCACCAAATATTGTACACTAGATGGAATTGCATTTCAGACACCTGATGAGGATGTTGAATTTAAAAGGATGCTAGCAAAACAAGGAACAGAAGTGGATGAATTGTATTCACTTCTTACAGAAGAAAGTTTGCCTGAGGAATTAAAAAGTGCAGTGAAAACTGATGTGTGGGATTTTTCAGGAAAAGAGATTGGCCTAATGACAATGATAGACCCAATTCAGATTACAGTAAAGGATGGTGCTATATATCCAAACACACCACAGTATAAAATGAGTTCAGAGGTAATTGCAGGAGTCGCTCCTGTGATTGACTAAATGATTGAACAAGGAATTTTGAAAGAAATAATGAGCAGTCCTTGTAATTCACCTATCATAGGTATCAAAAAGCCCAGTGGAAAATACCGGATAGTGCAGGATTTGCGCAAAATTAATAAAATTGTAGTACCCTGTTGTCCAGTAGTACCAAATCCGGCCGTGATTCTTTATCAGATCCCATGTGATGCTGAATGGTACACAGTTATTGATTTGTGCCAAGCCTTTTTCTCAATTCCTTTGCATCCGGAAAGCCAATATTTGTTTGCATTGCGGTTCGAAGACCGTGTCTTGGCATGGTGCTGAGTTCCTCAAGGGTATACAGAAAGCCCCTCAATTTTTAATCAGATCTTGAAAAAATGTCTGGAAACTCTAGTCATGCCAGGAAATTCGGTTTTGGTTCAATACATTGATGACCTACTGGTGGCATCAAAGACACGAGAGGCATGTGTGACAGACACAATTGCCTTATTGAACCATTTGGCAGAAAAAGGACACAAAGTGTCCCCAGCAAAATTGCAATTTTGTAAACAGGAAGTACAGTACCTTGGACAAAAAAATAGAAAAGGGAGTCAGAAAAGTAACTCCAGAAATAATCAGTGTGATCAAACAAATGAGTCCACCTAAAACACAGAAAGAAGTGAGAATGTTTTTGGGGATGGTTGGATACTGTCGTCAGTGGATCTGTGGTTTCTCACTGATTGCAAAACCTCTACAGAGGTTAACACGAAAGGATGTGAAGGATCCGATTGTCTTGGATGATGAAAGTATGGAAGCGTTTGTAAAATTGAGAAGTAGTCTGTGTCATGCACCTGCATTGGGAATGCCAGATTATTCCAAAGAGTTTGCATTGTACTGTTGTGAGAGAGATGGGTGTGCACTCTCAGTCCTAACACAGAAACATGGAATGGCACGACGTCCAGTAGCATATTTGTCTGCTACTCTGGATTCAGTGGCTGCAGCGTTGCCAGGATGCTTGAAAGCAGTAGCAGCTACTTGTATGAGTCTGGAACAGAGTGAACCAATTGTGATGGGGTATCCAGTTAAAGTGTATGTGCCACATTCTGTTGAGATTCTTTTGACCCGTACCAGGACACAGTATCTTACATCTAGTCGATTAAGTACGAGAGAGGGATTCTGGGTGCTGAAAATTTGACTGTGGTAAGGAGCACGACTGTGAATCCAGCAACTTTGTTGCCTAATTCTCGGTTTTGAGGAAGTGAGAGAGGAAGCTGATCATAATTGTCTGGATGTGACTGAATTCTGTACCAAACGTAGGCCAGACATAGAAGATTGTCCATTGGAAGAATCCGATTGTGAAATGTTTGTTGATGGTTCCTGTTTGAGAAATGAAAGAGGTGAATTGTGCCCTGCCTATGCTGTTTGCACCACAGAAGGGGCTCTTGAAGCATCCTATCTGAGAGGAGTAAACTCCACCCAAATAGCTGAGCTGCTAGCTCTGATTAGAGCATGCAAAATTGCCAAAAGCCTGAAAGTAACCATATTTACAGACAGCCAATATGGATTCGGAATTGTTCATGATTTCGGCCAGCTATGGATGCAAAGGGGATTTCTGACCTCTTCAGGTTCCCCTATTAGAAATGGTAAAACTGTAAAAGAACTATTGGATGCTTTACAATTGCCCATAAGAATTGCAGTAGTCAAATGTGCCGCACATAAATCAGGAGATGATTATGTGACAAAGGGCAACAGATATGCTGACCAAATAGCACGTTACTGTGCACAAAATACAATGGCTTTGAACAGATCAATTGATAGGGGAAATACCGAATGCCATCTTTTGTTTACAACAACATTTGAAACTTGGGAAGAAGTTAGACAGATGCAGGAAGAAGCAAGTGATGGAACAAAACAGGCTGTGGCAAAAGAACAGAAGATGAACTATGGGTCTATCTTGATGGGAGACCAGATTCCTTACTTTCCCATATGGCCCAGAGTTTACCATGGAATTGCACATGTCGGAAGAGATGCAATGATCAGACTCTTCAAGCAGTCATGGTATAATCCAAAGTTCAGGGTCATTGCAGAGAGCCTTTGTCAGAGGTGCGTGATCTGTCAGCAACAAAATCCAGGCAGAAAGACAGTTGTAAGTTGGGGACAAATTCGGAGAGCAGGAGGTCCATTTACCCGGCTCCAGCTTGACTTTATTGAGCTTCCCCCATGCAACGGGCTGAGATACCTATTGGTCATTGTCTGTCTGTTCTCTCGCTGGGTGGAAGCCTATCCCATGAGAAGGAACGATAGTCTCACTGTAGCTAAACTACTTTTGAGAGAACTAATCCCTAGATTTGGAATTCCAGTCACTTTGGAGACAGATAGAGGGACACACTTTAATAATGAAATAATTCGGCTAATTTGTGCAGCATTTAAAATTGAGCAGAAGCTGCATTGTGCCTATCGACCCGAAGCCTCTGGAGTAGTTGAGCAATTGAATGGCACTATAAAATCAAGATTAGGGAAAGTGTGTGCATCCACATCACTGAAATGGCCTCACACTTGTACTGATGAGTCTAAGAAGTATTCCTGACAAAAAGACTGGATTAAGTCCCCATGAAATTCTCATGGGAAGAGCAATGAGACAAGCTTATATACCAGCAAACAAACTAATGAGTATATCTGATGATCTAGTGCTTGACTATTGCAGAGGATTGGCTGAACTGGTACGTTCTGTGTCTCACCAGGTTGGAGAAGAAGCCACAACGATACATCGAAATCAAGCTCATGATCTGAGTCCTGGTGAATGGGTTTTTATCAAGAAGCACGTAAGAAAATCGTGTTTAGAACCCAAGTGGCACGGACCTTATCAAATCATACTGGTGACGACAACTGCAGTGAAGTGTGCTTGCTTGCCAAATTGGATTCATGCGAGCCATACCAAACAAACCCTAGATCCACTTGAAAGACCGAAGGAGCAACAATTGGTGAATGAAAAACAAAGACCAGTGTTGAAGTGTGTAAAGCTGATGAATCTAGAGTGATAGATTCTGACGAACAACCAGATGGTGAACAGCTGAGCACAAGTCGAGTAGAGTGGGCGCAAGATTCCAGGGTTCGAGAGACTGCCTTTGAGCAAGTAAGAAGCGAGTTTACTGTTGATCCAGAAGAAAGTGAACTCCCAGCAGAACTTGAAACAGATGAGATTGTTCTTGAACCAGAAGGAAGTGAGTTCACAGTTGAAAGAGAAATTATTGTCGAATCGGAAGAACCCCAAGAAACTGAAACTCTGGAAGAAGAACAATCAGAAGTGTGAGCAAATAAAAGGATCTGTGAATCAAATGCAGAAAATGACAAAGTGATCAAAATAAAGAAACCAAGAAAGGATGAAATGTGGCCAAGTGGCGTGAAAAGACTGAAATACACTCTTGTGAAAAGAAAGTTAAGAAAAAGACCAGAACAAAGCAATGAGGTCTCAAGTCAAACAGAACAAGAAGAGTCAGGAAAAGAATTAGTACGAAAAACCAGAAGAGTAAGAATACCCAACAAAAAATTCAGAGCACCCGAATGAACCTATGGTATTCTAGAAGAAATTGAAAGTTCAGATCCAAGTGAAGAAAAAGATAAATCTGACACTGAGCAAGTTGATGAAAACAAACTAAGACCTCCTTAAAGAGTTGTGACAAAACTAATGTGCAACCTTGCTGATTAAAAGAAAAACGAAACAAAGACTAAAAGAAGATTGAAGAAAAAAAAGAATAAAAGAAGGGGGTAAAGACGAAAGCCTTGAAGTGTAGGATTTACACTACTATTTTAGGATATTTTTTAAATAGCTTAGAATTTATAGGATTAGGTAGATTTAAATTTTTTCCATAGAAACAAAATGGCTGAAGCAGAAGTGACTAAACTTCCAAAATATAGTCTAAAACGTAGATGTATTAAAGCTTGCTTATGTAGTGTCTTGATGTTAACATTTATATGGTTATTATTAACTGTCCTTGTACCTATTTTAATGGTAACTAATAATGGAAACAATACTAACAATGTAACAAAAGAAAGAATGAGTGATGTCACTAATGAGTTTCCTAATACTAACTTAGAACTGTTGGATGGAAGTATTCTCCTTCATGATAAATCAATTGGTGATTTCTCGTTAAATGTCTTTACTAAATTACTTTACGAGTATATTAACACAATGAATGTAAGTGATTGTTACTTGTGCATGCAATTACCTTTGTCTGTCTCAGAGGGGGTGACCTATCACCACCTTCCGTTAACATATGGTGTGTCTTGCAGTATACTCACAAGCCTGTTTTACGTGACGGGAAAGCTCGAGTGTTACTTTTCCAATATAGATTTAGTATTTTCTGAAATTCCTATTATTAAAGAAATAAATAAGGTTTTAAGTGGTAAAAATGCGCGATATATGGGGGAATTTTTCCATATTACTAAAACCCTAGACATAGAATATGCTTATAAGAATAATTTAACCTGTAGTTTGCGGGTTCAAGAGAAAATTTTCATAGAAATGGTAGAAGATAGAAGAGAAAGCTTCAAAAAGAAAGCTGCTGAACAGAAGTCACGGGTACCACCATGGGATTTTAGTGAAGGAAATTATGAGAAAGGCGAAGGGTACGCTGCAATGTCCCTGGATTGGTCACAGAAGGGAAAAATGTGTTTGCTTAGAACGAAAACTAACTATAATAATTATTTTATTGGTTCGAGTGAATGTGAGCATACTTTTCAAATCACTGGAGGTTGGGGATTGAAAGGTGGAACTGATCCTGTTTTTCCAGGAATTTATTATGTATGTGGTAAGAAAGCCTATTATAGGTTGCCCGCACATTGGTATGGTAGTTGGTATTTTGCTATTGTCTTTCCCAAGGTCTACCATATGGACCGAAGCAGCCATAAACTGAACGAAGTAAAGCAAGGACTAACACGTAACAAAAGAGCAAGCTTTTCAGAAATAGTAGGAGATATTTTTGGTGCACTGATACCCTCAGTTGGAGTCGTTCTGAATTCCCATAAAATTCGAACATTGTCCACCATGGTTGATCGTTTATCTACAAATACCACTGGTGGGTTCTTGATGATTGACATGGAAATGGTTGCAATCAGGTCAATGGTTTTGCAAAATCGACTTGCCCTTGATATATTATTGGCAAAGGAGGGTGGAGTCTGTGGAATGTTGAAAGTCCAACATTGCTGCACATGTATCCCTGATAAAAGTAAAGGAATTGAGGGATATATAAAGAATATTACAAAATTACATGAAGATTTGACCCAACTGGAGGTTGATGGTGTTTGGGAGAGACTTGGTAAAAGTTTCTCCTCTATAGGTAAATGGTTTTCTACCTTTGGAAGTAGTTTATTAGGAAGAATAGTAATACCAATGGTTTCAGTAGCATTATTAGTCTTAGTAATAATAACAACATATAAGTGTTGTAAGTGCAAGTATAAAAGAAAAGAAGTGACAGAATCAAAGAATAAACAAAGAGCAAGAAAGACAAGAAATAGAATTAGAGGAAATGAAAGGGGAGTACTATGACTTGATGAAAGATTTGGATGAGGGTGCCATAAAAAGAGTGAAGAATACAGAGATATAAATGATTAAAGATGGCACTCGGTATGGTAGGTATTTTATGATGGCTCCTATAAGCCATCAGAGGTGGGAATTGATGGAGCAGGGTTTCGCAAAAATGAAACCTGCTCGAATCGATACCCCCATAATACGTACTAACAGTAAGTAGTTGTTGAAAAACTAATGTACACCCAACACGAAAGCAAGGGAAATTGCTTTGCGCATGTCTGGACTAACACGTAAACAAAATAATATTGTAATAACATTGTGATTTGAGAAAAACGAGAAGCGTTGGATAAATAGGCCACATATGCTTCAGTAATTTGCATGTTGCATTCTGTTTTGAACTAATAAATATTACTAATTTGGCACAGAAGATTATGATAGGTAACATTAATGGGTGCAAGGTGGGTGGTAAACAGTGAAGGTTCCATTATCATATAATTAATAAATGTTCATTTTCGGTTATTTTAGTGAGCTAGATGAAGCAGCCATCTTCCTAAACGTGGCTAAAGTGGGAGGGGGGAAGCACGAGGAGTGAGTTCGCTCTGTCAGAAGCATGACAGACGCGCATTGCACCGCAGATGACATGAGAAGGGTGAAGGCCAGAGTGTCGAACGACTGCCAAAACAAGTGCCCAGGCATGGGACCGGAGACACAGATTGCGGATGGTGTTAAAGAATGAATGAAAATTGTTAAATTTTGTATCACATGCAATAAAGTGAGAACAAGCTGAGAACCATACCCTGTGAATGAATGGTGAACAAAGAAGTAGTTGAAATAAAGGTGAAGTCACAGTGGTGTGACAACGCCACCTCCCAAGCCCACCAATCCCTTTGCGAGATTTGAATTTGTTGGCTACATTTGTGGGACGGACATGTTAGTTTAAGGGTATAATTGGGGTGCCTCTAGGGGTGTGGTTTAAGCTTAGGCTGGCAGGAGAGAAAGAGGGGAGATGCGTTGCTGTCCGTCGGTTTGCAGTGAGGCCTAGCTGTTCCTGACCTGTCCCGATCCTGTTTCTTCTTATCCTTTGTTTCCTGATCCTATTTCAGGAAACCTCCATCATCCCCTAGGCCGAGGGGTTGGTTTTCCTACAGACCAATAGGTTTGTATTTTAGTCAAACTTGTTCTCAAAAAATTTAACTTATGGGTGTATTTTGTCTCTGAAACTTTTGTCTCTCCACCTATCCACTCCGTCAATGATTTGTATTATTAGATGAAACTATTGTCTCTTCATCTATCCTCTCCGTTAGGTATATGATGTTTCGCATATATTTTTGCTGAAACTTTTGTCTCTTAATCTATCCAGTCCTTCATTGCATAAAGTCATTGCTACGTTTGGATGAGTTTGTATTTCATTTGTGCTGCATATGGAAAGTTACTCCTCACGTGAGATTCAGTGTTTGTATTTTGTAACCAAATGCAGTTGAGCATAATCTTTAATTTCTTGAGATAAAAATTCATTATTAACTTCACCGAGAGTCTGTGATCATTTTAAATTAATTAAATGGTTAGTAAGTTAGAAGTTAATCATTGCCATCAACTATTCAACTAATTGGTCCATCGACCAAGTGGAAGGAAAGTTGATGTTAAAAGTTAGTTGTGATGCCATAATTTGACCTATGAAAGGAAAATAATTGATCGTGCATATAAATTGACCCCAGCACATCAGGGATTCTGGGTGAATGTGTATGGGCCATTGTATTGTGATGTATTGAGTATTGATCCCTGATAATATTGGAATAGCGCTGGATCACATGCACTGAGAATAATCACCCAAACATTAAAAATGCCAATTTCAGCCAAGTCTTGTTCATATTATTAATTAATTCAAGAATTTCCAAACCAATGTGCCTTCTGTGACTCTCTTTTCGGTGGGAGGCAACACAACGCACAGCCGTGCAGTCACCTCAGCTTTCAAGGACGGCCAAGTATGGGAATGAAATGTTAGGCATGGGTGGCATCTAGTTCTTTCATCTAATGGCAGTGTCTATTGCAGACTTATAGGTCATTGCCCAATCCAAAGTCTCTAAATGGCCTTAAAGTTGTATTAATTATCTTCGTCACTACTCAGCAGGCTAAAATGATTCTGACCTTGATTATTTGTCTGTGCAATGTGCACCAAGCCCACTAGTCATTTTTGTTTATCTACATCTCTTGGCACCTCAAATATAATGCAAATGAGGTATGTTCATATTTTGTGTACCCATTATAAACTAATGGGGTAACTCAATCACTGTCCACGGACCTGGGTATCATACGATATAGAACATCAATTGGCCCATGGACTCCTTTTTTGTGCAATAAGTCAAACTACGTTTGTAATTCAAAGACAATTTTGCAAGCAGAAATATATTCAGCATATAGTACTCAATACACGATGCACCTTGCGAAAGAGAGAATAGATACCCACTATTTTAAACACAAAATGTCTATTTTATTCATAGTATCAAACCCTTTCTATTGAGCCTCCACTCTGTGTCCTTCTAATTTCTATCACACAAGAGCACTCTTTCTTCACTTCCCTTTTTTTTGTGGAGCAACCTCCCGACAATTACCTGTTTAGTAATGCCATATCTTGTGTTTTTTGATACTATGAATGAAATAGACATTTTGTGTTTAAAATAGTGGGTATCTATTCTCTCTTTCGCAAGGTGCATCGTGTATTGAGTACTATATGCTGAATATATTTCTGCATGCAAAATTGTCATTGAATTACAAATGTAGTTTGTCTTATTGCACGAAAAAGGATTCCAAGGGCCAATTGTTGTTCTATATCATATTTTGTGTACATCAGACATTGTGTTGTTACTTTTTAATCTAGTATGACTGGTCCATCTTCATATTCAGGGACTTTCGCTTGAGGATCGCTTGCCATACTAGCTTGCATGTGTGAGATTTTACCCACATCCACTGTTTTGACTACTAGAGCCTGATCATTTTTAGGGATGAAGTGCTTGTTTGTTTTGATCATTATGATTCTCTATATGTTTTGAGTAGATAGACTGGTCGTTCTGACCATGACATTTGCCCCAAATGCACTGAATACTCAGTCAGAGGATATGTTGGAGACAGGACCTTCTAGATGTGCTATTGGTAGCCTGCTGACTTCTAGCCACTGTTATTTTTTCCCATGCTAATTTATTAATAAATCTGGATCTCCTGGCAATCTCATTGGGTCATCCAGGTATTTCCGAAGCATCGTCTATATTGTCACATTTGGCATTGTCTGCTCCTGAGTTTCCTGCATCTATACATTTGATGTAAGTCCTGAAACTGGAGCCTTTTATATATTGGGCGCTAGCTCCAGCCACACAAGTAGGTTACTGTTTTTATTGGGGAAGTGGGGGAAAGCTGGTTGGTAACAATTTTAATTTTGTGGATCCTTGCATATTTCTGGAACTTTCGCTCTCAGAAATGTGAGGAAAATGCATGATTTTAGGTTTGAGGTTTGCAGGACATTTAGGGTATGAAAGGTGGTGTGATCCACACAAGTCACCCTACTCCCCTAGACTCTCCTAGGTGTCTACTTTTCAGAAATGTCTGCATTTAGTAGATTGGCCTGTGTGTCGGCTGAACTTGGGCCCAAATACTGCTGCTACTCAAATCACCAAAATGGGTTATGATTGACAGTGAAATTTGATGTCTCCAATTTGCATTTTGGGGTTTCCTGTTGCAGACGATAGGCTCACTCACACAAGTGGGCTACCGTTTTTATCGTGGAAAATGTGGAAGCACAACATAGTACTGCATTTGTTAATATCAATTACATTTCTCTATTTATTTGGCCTGTAAACGCAAGCCAGTGTGCAAGAAAGAATACATTTTGTAAAATGCCCTCTGAATTACATAATAGTATGGGTATCCACAACTTAAGAGATGTACAAATCACCACTATTCCAAAACTCAGTATCTTTGGTACATTTCAAAATATGCATGGGTTTCCTTCATACCAATTTTTCATTCCTTAGATTTTACCATATGGATAATATTAATAAGATAAAATAATAAAACATAACTTGTGCTGCCTTTTCCCTTGGTGAAAAATGTCAAGCACAATGAGGAAAGATGTTAAATATAAAAACATAGTGCTTAATTTGTGTGTGTGCATGCAACACTCACAGCCCACTTTCATGTTTTTCTTGAAGTAGAATGTGGTACAGTACATAGCAGTCAAACCAGACCAGACAGCTGCACAGATAAGGTCACCACACAATAAAAAAACAGATGGTTTTCCAAGAGGATGATACCAAAATTAACCCATTGGAATGTTGAGAACACCATTGAAGACAATGGAGTGGCTCAGGGCTAATAACGGCTGGCATATGCGTTTCGCCCAAACATTCCAGTGTTTGTCTTTCTGTTTCTCCCTTTTTGATTTAGAACATAATACGCTCAGTGGGTGGAATGTTCTAATAGCTTTATAACCTCAGGCTATACCGTTTGTTAAAGGCCCTCTCCCTCATTATAAGCCCTTGTCTACGACGTGGCCCTTATCTCGAGTTCAGGGCCTTTAACAACTGGTGTATTCCAAGGCAGCAGTCTATCAGGCTATAATCAAAACTTCTATTGACCATTGCCAGCGAGGCTTGAGCTTTATATGCATTATGATATCACAACTTCAAGCATCATCGCACTGCATCCGATGGAGCAGGTGAAACAACCTAGCAAATTACTATGAACAGGGAGATATATTTGTTATAAACAAAATAAACAAAACAAAGCTGGCTGTGGGTGTTAAGCAGTGTGAAACACCATCCTTGGACTAAAGAGAATGTGGCAGGCAGTAGAGTTAGTGATGAGGAAGAATGAGAAAGTGAAAGGAAGCAAATAGCACGGGTTGGAGATGCCCTAGTTACTTACTCGTAATTACTCTGAGTCTAAGTCTTCCTCACCACAATAGTCACTAAATAAGCACCAGAACCTTTTAAATAAAGCAAAATTGCAGTCTAGTTGGTCCCATCCTTCACCTAAGGTGGCTGACTCCCTTTTTCATTAGACTAGCATACCCTTTCCTTATTCTGTTCCTTGCCACGCCTCAAAACTTTCTTGAAGGTAGGGACGGTAAATCTGACTGTGGCATGGAAGACTTGGACTCAGAGTAATGAAGTTACTGGTATGTAACGTGGGCATTACCTCCTCACCAGTCTTCCTCGCCACAGTAATCACTAAGTGAGCTCATACCAAAGCAGCAATCAGCTTCATGTAAGGCCTACAAACCAAAGCTACACGTAACTTTGTAAATGCCATGACAATATACAAACTTTTAATCATCCTTACATGCATTATCACAACCTAACCATATCATATATCATAAATCACATATTACAAGTTACTGCTTCCATTCAAAACAGCCAAAGCAAATTCAGTTAACATAGTACCTCCCAACAGTAGTCTACAATAGTCCATAAACATGTTGGCAGATGACCATCTGGCCACAGTTCAGATGTCTTCCATTTGGCACTCCTTTAAAAGATGCCCTAGAATTCGAAATATTCCTTAAATATCTGCCTTGGACTTGGCTAACCAAGCCTAAACCTTGCATTTCATAAGCTAGGACAATAGCTTGTTTAAGCCAACTACTCAAGGTATAATTGGATGGCTTAAGCCCACTTCCATCTTTCTAAAGGTTATTCAAAGATTTTCTACCATCTCTGAATCCCTCCGTTCTTTGCAAATATAATAATATGCCCCCCTTACATCTTAGAGGTGCAAAAAGGTCTCCTCCTCTTCCTGGGAATTTGGGTAAAACACTGGCAAAACTACGTCACGTGTTCTGTTGGGTATTGAAGGAATTTTTGGCAAAAGCTTGGGCTGAATCTCAAGATAATCTATTCTGGAAATACCTTCACAAAAAGGTCAGATTCCAGAAAATATCCCAACTTCTCAGATCTCATGGCTGATGCAACAACCAACAAAAATAAAACCTTAACTATCAGAAATTTGAACTCTTTATTCTCTAGTGGCTGAAAAGGTGGGAATTGGAGATCTCTCAAAACCAATGGAAGACCCAAAGCAGGAGATGGACACGATAATTTAGGTCTCTTCAAAAATAAACTTTTCAACAGTCTTGACACCAATGGTCCAAGATGGTCTAGAAAAGGACTTCTGAAAGCTTTAAGAGCCACCAACTGAGCTTGTAAGGTTGGGGGAGCTAAACTCAAAGTGAACCCATCTGACAAACATATGTATCAGTTCAATTGCCACATGGTCGAATGTTCTCTCGGTGCACCATATACCGAAAGAATTCCAATGCCTAGAAAAGGTTTTTAATATTGAAGGTCACCTTGAATTCCGTATTAAGTAAACGACCTGTGCTGAGCAACTCTTTATCAACAGCCATGCCTGCAGGTGTAATTTTTGTAACATACCCGGTGGAAGAGGGGCTCTACTAGAAAAAATTGATGACTCAGGATCTCCCAATGGGGCTGTGCTTCCATCTCTAATAACAGAGGGAACCAGAGATGTCTCTCACCTCTAGAGGTAAAGAACCTGGATGAGAGCCGTGTTTAAAAGAAGATCTTGAATACCTTGTAAAGCGCCTTCCTCTTTATAGGGTTTTCTGGAAGAAGAGTCTGTTGAAAATACTCTTGGAGCATAGAATCAAACACAATACTGTACTCTCTATCATCCTCATTCAAGACCTGGTCTGATTTTGAGTTTTTCCAGGCTTCCATGAAATTTCAGCCGCCCACTGGAAAGTCCTTTCCATTGGTGATGTAGTCAGGACTTTGATTGTGACTGGAAACCACTGTCTGAATGCCGTGACCACGACTTATTGGAAGAAGGGGCCCCTAGTGGCCCCATCCTTTTCCCCAAAGGGCTGATTTGACTGGCCTCTAAAATGGTCCAACAACTCTTCTAAAGCCAAAAACATCTATTTTTTTAAAAATTGTTTTATTGAGTTATTAGGCATGAAACGACATCAACATTTTGTGCAAATCCAAGCAATGCAATGCATTTCAACGTGTCAAAAACGGGATGTCACCTTGGTTCACCAGTACAACTGCTGTCACTTTCAATGATACAAAGCATTATTTGCAAACACATATGAAATTATCAGTAACAGGTATAACCATAGAGTCTACTTAGATTGTGAGTGAGCCATGTCTTGTAACCAGGGCAGGCTGAGATAGAACAATCCCCAATTAGAGCTATTCGATAAGGGAACCACACATGCAGAGCAAGTCTCCACTCGGGAAGGGGGGTGGCACCCATGTGGAGGAGGCAGTGGTGGTCCCATGGAGTGATGGGTCCCAGGCCCAATAACTAGCATGTCAGGGAGCGGAGCCCTCTGTTGTGGTGCTCCCGGTCTCAACATTGCTCCCCAACCCTCCAGGGCGGTGAAATCACCATCAATTGTGTGAGTGTGGATCTGCCTTCGTGACATGGTAATGTAACTCAGGGTGGGGGTGTGTGTTATTTTTTGCTTCAGTGTTAATTAAATAGGTGTCCCAACATTCGCCACCGGTACGTGAATCCCCCCTCATATGTAGTGACTTGAGGATGTTACCTTCCATCCGTGTCCATATTAGTTGTGTGGCCAACCAACGTTGGATGTCCGAGGGGGGTTGGTGGCACCTTCCATGCCATCATCACCTGTCTTTTAAACAGGACTAACGCGAGGTCAATGAACCTGTGGAAGTGTCTTTCTCCCTTCGCTCTTGGGCGTAGTCCCAACAGACAGGATTTGGGTGTAGGTACAATAGAATGTTCTGCAAGTTCAACAATGGTGTTAGTGACTGTGAGCCAGACTGGGCCCAGCAGGGGGCAATCCCATACCATGTGGTAAAACCCAGCTTCTAGCAGTTTGCAACAAGGGCACTCAGGGGCCAGAGTTGGAATCATGTGCCTAATGCGCTTAGGAGAGAGGAAGCCTGATCCAATTAGTTAAACTGTGTGAATCGGAATCTCATGTTACGAGACAAGTCCATTACCTGTTGAAGTGCCCGGGACCAAGCCTTGTCTGTCAAAGACTGGGGCAACACTCCGTATAATCTCGCACGCGCCCCTATTGCATAATCCGGCGGTGTGAATTTTAGGGATGTGTAGAAGGTAGTAATAGCATGCCGAGTACCATTGCAGGTCAAAAGCTTGTGCAATGCAGAAGAAGTAGGAAGCTACCCGTCCCCTGCGCTCCTCGTGGCCCGCACTGCGTGTTATATGGTGAGAAATGTCAAAAACTGACATGCGCACATGCAGTAAGTGTTCATGATGTATTGAAAAGACATAATGAGACCCTCGTGACAGAGCTTGCCCAACTGGTCGATGCCCGTCTCCCACCATGGGCCCGCATCACATCGCTGTGCTGTGCCAATGAGTCATGGTAGGTTCCATATTTTGATGGATGGGAAGTAACGGAGGTGAGGTCCTTTGCCATGCACAAATTTACACCAGCAGACTCGGGCTACGGACATCTGGTGCGTCTCTCGGCAAGAGCGAATGGTTGGATCACACAGCCAAGTGTAGATACTCGTATTCTCCAAGACTTCACAAAGTGGTACTAATTCAGGGCATGCGGGTACCCACAGCCATGCCATTGGCCACTGCAGCTACACCAGCTAATGCAGTTCGAAGTTGGGCACACCAAGGCTGCCTTCAAGTAAAGGTCGTTGCAGAGTGGTAAGTGCAATGAAACAACCCCCACTCCATATCAGTTTGAGAAAGAGACCATGCAGTTCATGAAAGAAGCTTCTGGGGAGCACTAGCGGGAGTGGCATGAAATAATAAAGTAATCGGGGGAGCACCAGTATCTTGAAGATCGTCACACGGCCCAGTGGGGACAGGGGCAACGAGCGCCAGAAGGGCAAAGACCGGCTGATAGATTCCACCACCTTGTCCACATTGCCTTCCTAGATGTTCTTTTCTGAATGGTAAATCTGGACTCCCAGGTACTTGGAAGTGTCATAACACCACTGAAGGCGAATTCCCATCAGAGCGTTCCTGTGCAGTTCTGGATATGATGCCGGGGGAACAGTCATGATTTTGGCCAATTTACCCGGAGGCCCGAGATGCCCCCCAAATTATTCAACAAACGCATGGGGCTCAGCAGTGTGGCTTCTACATCACAAAAATAAACCAGGGCATCATCCCCATAGAGCGAAATGATGTTGTGTACACCCAGCTCCAGAATTCCCCATTGTTGAGCCCGCAGTCGAAGATGGCAAGCCAGCGGCTCCATGGCAAGGGCAAAACTTAGTAGGGAGAGTGGACAGCCCTGTCTGGTACCTCTTCGAACAGCAAAGCAGTCCGAGATCAGCTGCCCAGTCTTACCCCCACCTTTGTGTTATCATACATAGTACAGATCCATCTCAGAAAACCAGGGCCAAACCCCATTCTTTCAAGAGTGAGGAAGAAAATACCAACTCAGGGTGTCAAAGGCCTTTTAGACGTCTAAAGACACATACACCCAACCAAAGGTGTGTGTGGGAGTGTCTTGTATAAGGCGTAATAGGCGTTGGTGAAAGTACTAGAGCCCAGTATAAATCTGGATTGGTTGACATGTACAAGAGTGTTGATGGTAGGAAGCAGGTGGTTCTCCAACACTCTGCCTAAGATCTTGAAGTCAAGGTTCAGTAGAGAAAGAGGGTGACACTAAGAAGGACCATCTAGTGGATCACTGCCAGATTTAGGTAGGACAATAATCAAGGCCTCTCGTAGTGAGTTCAGAAGGCCTCCAGTCATTTTGGCCTCACTGGACATCTCCATCAGATGTTGAGTGGTTTGTGTAAAGAAAGTAGCATAGTACTCAATCGGCAGCCAGTCGGTGCCCGGCATCTTGTTTCAGGGCTATGTGTGAAGTGGCTGCCTGTACCTGCTCCAGCTTTAGAGGTTTGTCTAGTGTGGCCCACCACATTAGGTTCAGCCTAACCAGTGGTAGGTCTCGTAAAAACCATTGTGTGTGACCCAGTGGGGGTAAAGAGGGTCTGTTGCTGCATACAAGCCCCGGTAATACTCTAGGAATCAATCATTGATGGCCATCTGTGACGTTAATATTGAGCCATCGTCCAGTCTAAGTGCCCAAATCAGGGCGCGTCACTGGTACTCTTTCACTAACTGCGTGAGCAGTTTCCTTGAGCTATCTCCCTCAGAATGCAGCATAACTGTACGCTGTTTGTAATTATGCTTCCCCAGTTGCGCTTCCACCTCAATCCGCTGCTTAGCAGCTGCTGGAGTTGCTCAGCCGTCGTAGTACTGGTAGCTACCCTTACTTCCAAAAGGTCCCAGCTCACCCTCGATGGTTACTAATTCCTCTTGTAAGTGTCGGCATATCCCCCATGAGGCCACCAGGCAGTGGACACGTGCACACACTTTGTGCATGTCCCACTCCAGCACCCAGGATGAAGTAGAGCCCTTGTTTAGATAAAAGTAGTGTGTGATTCACAGCGCCAGATCTTCGTGGAATGAGGGGTCAAAAAAAGTCTGTTTGCAGGCACCAGGTGGGTATGGTGTGGCACATTCTGCCCCATTGCAGGGTGACCAACAAGGGGAAATGGTCTGAGAGGGTTCGGGCTAAGTACTCCGCCCTGGTGACCAGTACGCCCAACTGTTCTGTACAAAGAACAAGATCTATCCTTGGATGCATGTCATGAACTGGGAAATAAAAGGAGTACTCATGATCCCGTGGATGTCTGAGTCGCCACGCATCATGTAAGTGTTGGTGCGTGGGCCAGCTGTGAAAGCGTTGTATGGTGCGAATGCACGTGGCAGTGTGAAAGGGAGGAGTAGAGCAATCAAGACCGACATACAGCACACAGGTAAAGTCCCCCCCTCAAAGCCCCAGGTGATGAGATCCTGAAAAAGTGCTGGTGTGAGAGCATACAAGAAACCCGACTGGCTAGTATTGGGGACAAAAGTTGCCACCAGCGTAAGGGGAGCTTCTTCATGGTGACAATATCATAGATCGTCCCTCTGTGCCCACCCTGTGAGTGTCCAAGACAAATGGGATCCCCGGTATGATCCAGACGAGCACTCCCCAGTCGTAGGCCGACATGGACGTGCCATAAACCTGCCGCTGCCATTTCGCGCAGACCTTTTGAAGCTCCGCTAACGTGAGATGAGTTTCCTGGAGCATGGCAATGTGCATGTGACGGTGTTTAAGATAGGCATAAATGCAATATCTTTTGATGGGAGTGGACGTACAGCGCACATTCCATGTGAGGATGTTATATTGAGGGTGTGATGATCAGCTGTTGACCCCATTGCGCGAGCCACTGGTGGTAGTTTCATTGAAGGATACAGTGCCCCGCTGTGTCCCGTGTTGACAGTGACCGACTACAGAGGAGGCCAGCCTGGGCCATATGTATTGCCCTCTGAAAACACGTATGCAGTTGGTAAATCCACTAAGAGACTCAAAAAAACTACAAATAAAACCTGAACAATAAAGAGCCTAAATGGCTGCATCCTCCCCTCCCCCAGACAGTAGACTTGTGCATCCCTGTCCAAGTTCCCCAACCTGTAACCAAAAACCAAACATAGAAGAAATACAAACAAGCAAGTTCTCATTGGAGCACTGGCTGGGTGTGGTTCAGCTGCTGGGCTGGTTCTCCGCTGTCTGGGCCCGTTCCATAGATCACGGCATCTGACCCACCAACACAAACAGGGTTCCCAGCATCATGGTGAAGCTGGGTGTGGCTCCCAGGCATGGATGCAAATGTACAAGTGGTAGGAGGACAGTCACAGTAGATCATCAGCTGACTGAGGCATTATTTTAGGATCAGGGATACTGCTCATGGTGAAAGTTTCTGTTTGCCTGTGTCCGAACCAGAGTCCAAGACTGGCTTGGAGCACAACTGTGAAAGGGCTTGTGTTGTGCAGGGAGGCCTTCTCCACCACCCAGGCCTGCTCCACGACCAATTATCCTGGTTGGGCCATGCCCACGTCACTCTGCATCATCTGCATTTAACTTGTGGAATCTTCCAGTCCCCCGCCACCTGGGCATTCTCGGTTGTACGCATGAGGCCTTTAGCATGGAGCCAGGTCCAGACATCCTCAGATGTCAAGAAGATGTGGAAAGACTCGCCTTACATCACCTTGAGTTTCATAGGGAATAATAATGTGTAGCAAAGCTGCAGCTCCCACAGGGGCTGTTTCCCTGCCATGTAGGAGCCACTGAGTCACTGTACCTCGGTCGTGAAATCTGGATGTGCTGATATTTCCGTGTTCTCATAGCGCCAGGGGCCCTTCGTGCGGAATCATTGTAGTATGAGGTCCCGATTACGGTAATTAAGAAATCGAGCAAAGAGTGGACGTGGAGGTGGCGGCGCACCAGGCAGAAGCGAACACCCCGGGGCGCGGTGTGCATGCTCCACGGTGAACAGCTTGGGAACCTTGTTTTCCAACACCGTAGACATCAGCCAGTCCTCAAGGAAGAGCTCGGAGCTAGGGTGTTCTGATTGCTTGGGGAACTCCTGGAAAAGGATGTTGCTGTGCAATGAGCACCCTTCGGCATTCTCCGCTCGACCGTGCAGAGAGGCCACCTCCTTCTTCATGTGCTGCGGCAACAAATAATGGAGGGAATGCTGAATGAACCAAACATTCACCCCCAGTCAAGAGATCTGGGTTAAATCCATCATTCTTTTGCTCACTACGTAACCCCAGTTTGGACCCAGCCTTATGCAAATTAGTCTTGACCCTGTTCCTCATGGGAATGGTCCAGCCCGAACTGCCTAGCCGGATCCCTCCTGGGTTGGAAACAAGCATCCTGGGACTGGTTTCAAGGTAACACCCCTCATCAACCAGGCTAGCTTGAATCCAGTGGCACAGCGACAAGGGACCCACGTCTGGGCATTCCCATCCCACTTAGGGCAAAAAGTGCTGTGGCAACAAATGATGGACAAAATACTGAATGAATCAAACATTCACCCCCAGTCAAGAGATCTGGGTTAAATCCATCATTCTTTTGCTCACTACGCCACCCCAGTTTGGACCCAGCCATATGCAAATCAGTCTTGACCCTGTTCTTCATGGGAACAGTCCAGCCCAAACTGCAAACTGGGACCTCTCTGGACCAGAAACAAGCATCCTGGGACCGGTGATCAGGGTAAGACCCCTCATCAGCCAGGTTAGCTTGAATCCAGTGGCACAGCGAGCAAGGGACCCACGTCTGGGCATACCCTCCCCAGTTAGGGCAAAAAGTGCTGCAACAAATGATGGACGGAATGCTGAATGAATGAAATATTCATCCCCAGCCAAGAGATCTGGATTAAATTTATTGTTCTTTTGCTCACTACGCCACCCAAGTTTGGACCCAGCCATATGCAAATCAGTCTTGACCCTGTTCCTCATGGGAACAGTCCAGCCCGAACTGCCAAGTCTTCCCTAGACTGGAAACAAGCATCCTGGTAACGGTTTTGTGGTAACACTCCTCATCAGTCAGGCTAGCTTGAATCCAGTGGAACAGCGAGCAAGGCCCCCATGTCTGGGCATACCCATTTCACTTAGGGCAAAAAGTGCTGCAGTTCAGGCTGGACTGTTCACATGGGGAGCAGGGTCAAGACTGATTTCCATATGACTGGGTTTAAACTGGAATGGCTTGGGGGTCAAAAAACGATGGATTTATGCCCAGATCTCTGTACTGGGGTGAATGATTGACATTGTTCAACTTTTTGCACCTCCTCCTTCAGTGCATCCAGCTTACTCTGAAACTCACGCATGGTGGGCCCATGGAGGTCAGCGTGGATTCCATGGTATTGACACGGTCTGCTAGTTTGCCGACATCCACCTTCAGCATGTTCACATCCTGAGATACAGCATCTATTTTCACTTTTAGTGACATTTTAGTGTCCAAAATGGCATGGTGAACCCTCTCGACCTGTGCCGAGTGCTTGTCATGGGTGGTTTCCAGGTGTTGCAAAGGGCCCATGGATGGACCGGCAAGGGTTGAGGGTGGCGCTGGGGTGCTGATCTCACACGTCAAAGTGCTGGTGTTTCTAGTTTTCCCCATCATGGTGCAATGGTAGTGAGAGGCAACAAGGAAGGTCTGCGAGGTGTGTATGGGATAGGGCTTCGCAGTTGCTCAAGCTCTTCACTTGTACCCGGTGAGCAACAGGGAGAGAGAGCCACAACCTCTTTCCACCAGAGGAGCCCCAGCAGGAGAGCAGAGCTTCCCACACTTAATCCAGCCAGGCCAGCAATAGGACAGGATGATTCCGGGTTGACACTCGAACATCGAAGTGTGCATCACTTGTCATGAAGGGGACGCCACCATTGAGCAGCAGCCCTGCCCCAGTGTTCCACACGCGAAGCTGATCCCCACAGGTTAGGGGTCCACTGATTTAGGGGCAAGGAGCAAGTCCAAGAAGTAGCCAACAACATAGAAACAAGAGGTGAGGTCCTTAAAAGCTACCGTCCCCGTGCTATCCTTTGTCGAGGCCCAGCAGCAAGAGCAAGTCACAGTAGACCACGTCGACCTGCAGGGTCAGAGCGCCTCCAGGCCCCAGAGAAGTTGCTGGTTCCTGAGTCCAATAGCATTCTTGTCTGCTGTTCCATAGCAGCGAGAGTTGATGTAATATCCACCCCCTGTTCTATCAACTCTGCACAACGTTTAAAATCTTTTAATAGAGTTAATAGAGATTGTATTGTGTAAGAAGAATATGCAGCTGTCCTGATGGAAAAAAATTGCTTCTGTATGTATGCTTCACTCCCGTGTCTACCCTCTTATCAACAGGGTCTGAAGGGGGGCATCTTCTGGAATAATGGTGCCATGAGATGCAAATCCCACCATCAAGGAGTCCACCTTTACAGACATGGAAATGTTCTGAATGGAGTACCTCTTTTATAGATATCTGGGAAAAGACGATTTGTCAATACCCGTCCACTCATTTTCCACTACTTTCCTAATGGAGGCATGTAGAGGGAGTGCCTCTGGCTCCCTTTTATGGTACTGAGAGAAGAAATCTTAAATTTCCTCTACATTATCAGCTTCTGTAAATGCCATGTTGGTTTCGATGCGCTGCAGAACCTTGTTCAATTCTTGCCTGTTGGACTTGGCCCTTTTTGCAGGGTCATCCCTAAACTTTTTGCTTTTCTCCTAGCCTTTCTTCTGACATGGTGTTGGTGGTTTTAGGACTCTGGGCACTTTAGCACTGCTGTTCAGTGTAAAGTGCATGTGCTCTCTGTGGTAAACATGGTAAGATTGGTCTACACCTGTTTGGCATATTTAATTTACCTGTCAGTCCCTTGTAAAGTGGTATCTCATATACCCGGGACTGGTAAATTAAATGCTACTGGTGGGCTTGCAACGCTGATTGCGCCACCCACCAAAGTAGCCTTTCAAACCTGTCTCAGGCCTCTGTCATTGCAGGGCCTGTGCGCGCAGTGTTACTGCTGCTGTGACATGGCACCTAAAGTGCGTGCCATGTCTGTGACCCCCCTTTTTACTACATGCCAGTCACCCCTAAGGTAGGCCGTAGCTAGCCCTCTGGGCAGGGTGCATTGTAGGTAAAAGGTAGGACATGTAGGCCTAAGGACATGTACCTTAAGTGTGTGACATGTCCTGGTAGTGACAAACAGCCATTTTTGGTTTCTCACTACTGTGAGGCTGCCCTCCCATAGGAATGCATTGGGGATTCCCTGATAAGTGTTTCAGTGGTAATTCCTGATATGAGAGGAGCAGCATGGTCTAGTTTGGTATGTTTGGAATAGTGATAATAAATGCTACGCAATGGTGTGCGCAGATTTATTATAACTATTTTAGAAGTGCCACTTTTAGAAGTGGGCATTTCTGTGTGCTATGTGTCTGCCTGCCTGATGTGGATCGCATGTCTGGCTTTTGAGTGACAGGGGCTGGTGAGGTGTGTGTGGCTCCAGGAGGGGCAGGGTGAGTCAGCACTAGGCTGAATAGGGCATCTGCATTTGGAGTAGTGGGAGTAGTCCCCTGAATAGGATTGTGCCTGCCTATGTGAATGCTGGCTCCGCCCCCCTGTGGTGTGTCTGATGATGAGCCCCCACCTGACAAAGGGGAAGAGGAGCCTTGTCAACAAAGTGCTCCAGAACCAGTTTAGGCTGGTTCCACCAAGCCCTGTGCCAGGGCAGACAAACAAAGAGAATTTGTAATATAAATATAGGGGATGTGACCCCAGGAGAGTGTGCTTGTGCTTACTTGGGCTGGGGGGGACACTCTGCCAGGAGGAACCGCCGTGGGACCCAGTTGCAGCTTCTTGGGGGTCCCTGCGTGCTGGCCTGCCTGGCTGCGCCCTGCTGGGGTGTCCCCAGCCCCAAGGACTTTTAATTCCTTGCCCAGCTTTACCCCAGGAACTTTGAGGGGCTTAGCGCCTCGAGAGCACTATATTTTGTTTACTGGAGCCCCAGAGGAGGGGACTCCAAGACTGCCAAGGAGAGGAGCGTGTGGCCTGGCAGCGTGGGGCTGTGATGTGCCCCGAGGGTATCCCGGTATGTGGGATTCCCCCTGCGCTGTTTACTTGGCGGGAGCCCACCCCGCGTTTTGCTTTATTGCGGCGGGAACCCACCCCACAATTGCAGCCGCAGTGGTGCTTATGTGAAAAGCGGGGGCCCACCCCGCTTGTGTGCTTATTTTAAAAGCGGGTGCCCACCCCGCATTGTGGTGCCAATGGCGGGTGCCCACCCCGCAATTGTCTTTATTTTATTACGGGTGCCCACCCCGCACTTGTGAGGAGGAATCACCGCCGCGGCCCGACCCGACAAGAAAGGAGCCGCCGGAGGCACCGCCACGGCCCGGAAGCCAGGCAAGCTGTCTGACTGTGGGCAGGGCCTGCCGCGTGTGGCCGGAAGTGAGGCGGTGGTGTTGCTGGCCCGAGCGGGGCTCCCATGAGCTGGTGGGAGCCCCGGTGCGCAAAGTGGAAGCTGAAGTCTGGCGGGAGCCCACCCCGCCTTCGTAGGTGCTGCGGAGTGCGGCCGGAGCAGACAGCACCTGTGCCGGATGGAAGGCGGGGCTCTCGCGAGCGGAGAGAGCCCCGCGTGTTGCTACACCGGCCTGAAGGAGTCCCGAGGGAGAGGAGTCCCAGTCCAGCAGACCCCGGTGAGTAGGGGCTGCATCTCCAGTATTTCTGGTGCCCGTTGCACTAGAGGGAGACCCCGGTCAGTGGGGCCTCATATTGGGCACAGTTGGTGCCAGAGCGAAGCCAGTTTCCTCAGCTGCGCCGTAGTCGCGGGCAGCTGCAACGTGTGGCGCATTCTGGTGTTCCCGAGCCCCAGAGGGGGGCTCCAACTTGCCCAGTGCTTGTTTTCTCTTCGGGGCAATCCTATTTTAGAGTCCCAGTGGGGGCTAAGGAGGCACGGCAGAGCCAGGGTTCATTTCCACAGCTGCCCCGCCGGACAGTGGGCAGCTGCAACGTTTGGGGGCATTTTGTTTTCCTGATAAGACAGGGGTGAGTTGCACCCCACGCTCCAGCGCAATTGCGCACTTTGCTTGCTGCATTGGCAGCCAGAGGGCTAATTGGATAGCCTTGGGGTAAGCCCTGACTTTCTGGACAGAGGGCATTGTGGCCCTCCCTTTAGAGGCCAGTTGGCCTGGGGGACAGGTTTAATGTTGGTAGGGCGCAAAGCCCTAATGTGAGGCCCCTTTCATCATGTGCTTATGCCTATGATAATTCATGCTTATAAGGTTTTATGCCTACAGATATTGCTATGAGGTCTATGCGTAATGTGATTTATGCGTAATGTTATGCCTAATGTGATGTCTACTGCGTGACGTGATTTATGCCCACTGTTATTGCCTCAAGGTGGTACCTATTGCGTAATGTGTTTATGTTTATGAGGTTATTGCATAATGTGTTTATGCTGGTGAGGCCTAATGCGTAATGTGTTTATGCTACTGAGATTTGGGCCTAATGTGGTTATGCCTAATGACATGCTATGATGTTTTAGGATGGTGTCTAATGCTAATGTGATAATGCTTAGGTCATTATGGTACCAGTAGTTACTGGTTGTGTTTTATATTTACTACCTGCATTCTGATGGTTCTGACCGTTGCCCGATTGGCCTGGTCCTGTATATATTCCCCTGTGAATATTGCCTAGTGCCAGTTGGCACCGTGTAAATGTGTGATTATGTTTCTAATGTGTTTATGATAAATACAAAGGCTATTTTTGATATAACCTTGTGTGGAGTTTCTTTTGTGGTGTGCCTAGTGTGTTGCTGCTGTGTGTGTGTGTTGCGCAAACGCTTTACACATTGCCTCTGGGATAAGCCTGACTGCTCGTGCCAAGCTACCAAGGGGGTGAGCAGGGGTTATCTTCAGCGTGTAACTCCCTTGCCCTGACTAGAGTGGTGGTTTCTGCCTGGCTTAGGCGCTTGCGCTAGCCAGTCAGAAATCCCATTTCTAACATTGCCCCAGCACAAATCTGTGTTTAACATCCTCATCTTCTCTTTCCAGATCCTCATTCCTAGAGGTATCTAAACAAGGCTTTTTGGGAGGAGAAGGAGACTCCGTCTCTTTAAAAGTCACTGCTACTGCAGCCTGAATCATCTGTTGCAAAACTGCCATCAAGGGTGTGGCAGCAGTCTTAGGCTCTGCAATATGTGTGCCCTTTTATCTTGCCCTGTTCAAATGCACCAACAACCGCAAGAGATTGTACTTCCTGCTTCTGTAGTTGCTAAGCCGAGTCCAGCAGGCACTCACGTTCCTCTTCATTGCTTTTCAACTACTGAGAGCTTCCAAAGAGTGCGAGACCTCACCCGAGTCTGAAACGCTTCCGCTCAGAATGGAAAGCTGGGAGGCAGAGATCCAGAACACATCACTCATAGTGAATATTTCACTAATGCAGCATGAATTCATCATATGATCTGCTATAGCAAGATCTAAAATTCTTACATACTTGGGTCCCCTATAGCTGGGCCTCAATAGAGCACTCTCGAGTATAACTCTGCTACTGGAACCACAGGAACATGTAGCCGTCAATGGCCTCCTAAAGAAACCCTCAGGTGACCCGAGCAAACTCACCAATTACGGACCCTTATCCCTCCTTTCCTACCCAGACAAAGCCCTGGAAAAAGACATCAACAAGTGCATCTCCTGCCACCATCTCCAAGCACCAGCTTCTCAGCGCCACACATTCAGGATTCAGACCCAACCACAGCATGGAAATCGCCCTTATAGCAGCAAGTGTGTCCATGTATGCATGGTTAACACCTTTGATAGAGTAAATCTTCTAAATAAAGGTGCAGTTCACAGTGAAGTTCAAAAGAAATTTAGATGGGAATTGTCCAAATAACTGTGAGCGCGGACTTGCAGCAACAAGGTCCAAACTGCAGCGGAGAACAGGCAAAACTGAGTAGGACACCATCCTACTCAGTTTTGCCAGTTCCGAGGCATTATCCGTACATAAATTGACTTTTTCATCACGTTCTATTTTTCTCCTGAAGAGATGAAGTGTTTTATTGCTGGTTCTGTCTCTACTTACCTCTATTTTATATATGAACATATAGAGCTCATAGAGATTAATTTTGAATAAAACATAGTATCTCTTACTTAGTGTTGACATTAGTTGGAATTCTGATACCTTAATCTTGGACTGTAAACTGTGGTGTGCTCTGGACCTTTTGTAAACGTGTTTGAACGTGGCCTCTTGGTACTCTGTTTGCAGTTAGTAGGGTGCAAACTTGTGACCTGTGCAGCACCCAATTACACTGGAGCGTTAGAAACTTATATTCTATTCAGTTTATAAACGGTTTTAGGATGTGTGCAGCGACGGCTCTTCCGTTGAGGCGAAGGAGCATCGCCCCACTGCTTTTAGCAGTGGAAATGAAGTAAAAATAAAATGATAATAACTGGACGAAATTATCATTTTCTATGGGCAGGGCTGCTCTGCTCTTAGAGCAGAGGAAGGAGTGGTGGCACTCTGTAAAGTGTGCATGAATGTTTGACCAACCCTCTTGGGCCAGCCAAACACTCATGCGCACTTTGCATGTTCTCCATGCAGGATTACAGCCTTCAGATGCCCAGGCCCCCATTCCCCATCTGAGCGCTGAACCACGGCGCTCAGATCAATCACAACGCTGCATTGTAGCTTTGTGATTGGTCAAGGGAGCCTGGCTGCTACCTCTTCCGGCTGGAGGGGTGTGACGACGACGAGGGACAACGTGGGGAGACGTGAGGCGGTAAGTTTTCTTTTTTTATCCCTAAGGGCCACTCCCGATCCATGCCAGCTGCTACTGGATGTGCGTTAAATCCAATTACTGTTACTATATGTGAGGTAATGGGTTGTTCTTTTGCGTCCCATGCATTTATAAAGGTAATAACACTCTACCTCATGATTGTAAGAGCCAGATCTCCAATCCTAAACTTTAAACCCTTAATTAGGCCTGGGTGAAATTTAAATTACGTCAGCGTCATTTGCATAACTTTGGGTATTTTTCATTACACTCGTTATGTGAAATTCCCAAAATTACTCTATTACGCCACTTCATGTAAATACACTTCATTCACAGTAAAAAAGTAATATCATTCATATCATTTGCAGTAACAATTTACCTCAAAAGCACAGGAAAAACAGAATACGAGCAACTTTTGTTTTCAGTGCTTTTGCTTTCTAGCACTTTTTTTGTGAAAAATATGTTCTTGCTTGAAAAATTGACTTTTGAACAGCGTAAATTGACGGATATTTATCGTATCTTATTGTACATTCTTCACATAATTTTGTGTTATTATCCTGAAATTTCACGTAATTGTGCACGAGCAAATTACACAGATTTCGCACACCCTACCCATATCATGTACACTTAGTAACTGCATAATTTTAGATGTTATTATTATGCAAATTTTATTTAAAAAATCGTGGGCCTATTGGATTGTGGGAAATTCACATAGCACAGTAACTGGATGGCTGTTCTGATTTGCTCCATTCCTTATTTTGGCTTCAGTGATGTATTGAGGCAACAAAAATCAATGTTCACATTTAGTCCAATTTCACAAAATACAAACATAGATCTGAACGGCCCAGCACAACATTGACTGTCTCAATAATACACGGAGCAAAATAGATTTTCTTCAATGTGATATGATGCTAGATAGCACCTCGGTGCATATTACCACCACACAGGAAGTTTATGTTAGACACTTCCTGGATTGGAACGAACGGGCGCTCAGATTACCACATTGCAGGGGAGCGATAGCCTTATTTGAAATGCCTTCAACTGAGGACGCCCTGAGCCAAGAAACCCAGTAGGAGCGCATTACATACATACAGTGCGGTAAATAAAGGTCAAACATTTTGACTTGTTTTGCTGCCTGCGTGATACGGAATGGAGTAAACACATTTTGCCCCAAAGGATTACAGAAAGGTTTTTGAATCACGGCAAAACATATGAAAATGCAGTTTCGAAACATTACTTAATATGTGTAATGTAAGTGTGTGTGCTTATAAATCATTTTATTTCTGTCAGTATTAATAGATTAAATGCTGTCCACGAGAGCTGTTTTGAGCCGGGTTAGAGTCAGAAAGACGTGTAAGGCTGGGTTAGAGTCAGTCTCACCCCACGCGTCTGGCTGGACCCTTCCTCAGCCGAAAATGCCCTTTTCGGAGAAACTCATCTACTGGGAAAATCCTCGAATGTCCGGGGGAATTCGCCTTTGTAGGTGAAGGTCCTCTGTTCCTCTTTTGTTCGTCTGTGTCTCAGGCACTGCCCCACTCAGCCCGCCTGTGAGGGGACTAGCAATGAAGGAGGCTGAAAGGAAATCAATGGGGCAGCCGAGCGGGCAGCAACTAATGAGAATCTGTAGCCCAACCTAACTACAGCCACTTGACAGAGGGAAATAAAATACGCGGACTCGCAGAAGCTAATACACTGGCAGCTCGCCGTGCCCCAGCAGTAATAGTGACTGTAAAAGGACGGGCAAAACATGACAGTGTAAATACTATCGATTTTGGCTTATCGCGCCGAGGCGCCCAAGGAGCTAAAAATATACGTCAAAATATGAAAAAAAATCAAAGTATTGATTTTTTGCTTGCTTTTATTGTTTTCCTGGAGCAACAGTTGAGAGTTAAGTGAATTCTAAGACCCCGGCATGATGAGAGAATCTCAGGGCAGTAAGCACATTTATTTTTCAGGAAGGATGGTCTGTTTTTACAGTTGCCCAGAGACGGATGGTGAAGAACTGCCCTTCCGCCCTCTCCAAACTCTTCACTGGTCTCTGTTACATCCTCATCACTTCCTCTTCCCAGTCCTTACATCATGAGGTGTGTCCACAACCTGTACACGGGCATCATGCTACCTGCCTAAAAGAAAAAAAAAATAGTAAACTCCTCACTCTCTAGTTGTGCCTATAAAAATCCACCTTTAACCACACATTAAATATTGTGTCTGTCTTCTTTAAAAGGTAGCCTACTTTTGTTTCCTGTCCCTGGATGTGAGTTCCTGCTTATCATGTGGGTCCTGCTTAGGCTTTTTCTGCTTACTGTGGATTGTTTGCATGACTTTTTCTTTGTTTGTGTTTAAAAAGCTTTATTTAACCAATGGGCTCTCGCAAACATTTTCCCTCGAGCCAAAAAGTTCAGTCTGTGATGTGACCAAGGGCTGCATTAATGCCAGCGGGGTGTGGGTCGGGCAGGGGTGGAGTTCGGGGGTGATTGCTTCTAAGGTGGGTGTAGAGTAAGTGAAGCATATACATCTAGTGACTGAATTGAACAACGTGAAACCTGAAAACCTGGGATTAATCCCAGCTTCTGCACTTTACCAAATTCTGTGATCCTACGCAATTGTGTTATTTCACTTTCCCTCTGTTTTCTTCATTATCACATATAAGAGAGCCTCGAAATTTGTGACTTTAGGATGTCCACTGTACAAAACCTTCTCCTGTGTTTGATTTAATGAACTATAATGTTGTTCATGTACAATAGGAACCTAAGCCACCCAAAGAGTGCACATAATAGCTGACTTGCCTCATTAGTTCACTATTGGCATTGTTGTCAGGGTAGGGGAAAATATTAATGTTTCTAAATTCATGTGTGAAAACTAACTCTTTTAAAATAATGTGTCTCATTGCATTGATATAGTCTGATTTACTAAGGTGAAAAGGTTCTGTATGTTAATTAAATGCACTTTTTAAATTTTGAAAAGACTAAGGGCCTGATTGCGAGTTTGGCGGTGTGGGAGCGGAACCGCCATGCTACTGCCCCACTCCCACACCGCCAAACCAATGTGCACACCGCTCGCCAGATTATGACTTTTTTTGTCACTGGTGGGCAGTTTTTTGGCTGTCTCACGGCGGTGCCTATGAAATAGGACCAGCAATGGAAACGCCAAAGGCAGTACCTGCACGGCATGGACTGGTGCAGTCCATGCGGTGCAGGTACTGGGGTGCATGCACACAGGGGCCACAACATGTGCCCCCTGCATGCACCCCATGGCCCTGAGGCAACAGGTGGCCCTGTAGGGCCCCCTGTCTTTCCTCTCCACCACGGTTTTCATGGAGTAGGAACTGTCATGAAAACCATGGAGGACAGTAAGCTCGGTCCGTGGACTGCCAGACTCATAATCAGTCGCTTTGTTATACTGTTACACTTTTGCTGCAAGATGTCTTTAAACACCAATTGACCTTTAAATAAATTCTTGCCTGTTTATTTAACATATTTATATTGTTAGTGTCGAGTCGAGTGACCAGCAGCCCATTGCTTCTGTTGACCAAGGGGCTGCATGTAAAGGTCAGAAGGGCCTCATGCAGCTCCCGGGCCATACTTTGAGTATCACTGATTTAACTAATACAGCAAGTAACAGGAGGTACGAGAAAATTGATGCATCATACAATATATTAAAGCATCAGAACAATGTGGTGCAGAGATGTGCAATAATGCAAAAGTAAACAGTAACTTTTCAAAGCTTTTTTTTCTCTTACAGAGAGAAAAGAAAACAGAATAGAAAAGGAATAGAATAGAATAGTGAAGACCAGGTAGAAAACAGTGGTATAAAAATAATGAGGAGAGTAATGTCAAGAAATAAAGAAAGGCATTAGGAAAGTAGGTGAATGATAGAGTAAATGATGTGTAGGGAGAGAGGCAGTATATAATAAAGGCGGGTTAAAATTCTCCATAGATATATGTAAAACATTTGTATCAAATAGAAGGGAGAAGAGGACTAGGAGCTAATAAAGGTACAGTGCCCGTGCTCCAAAGAATAATTATATACCAAGAAATAGGGTCACTGTTCCTGATAGATGTAAGGAGAAAGAATCTAGGTTCTGAACAGAGTATAGGGGACAGTCAGCAAGACTGTTTCTTGTTGCCCTCACACATCCCTGGGGATGTCATGCTTCATCATTGGGCGAGTTCTCCCTGTCGGGCTGGTGCTGCAATGCCCTACGGGTCCCCCAAAGGGTCACTTTGGTGGAGATCTTTTGATTTTGTCACCATTTGATGAGTGTGAGAGTGTCAGAGAGTGGTGGTACTGTTATGAACCCCAATGTACCCCGATATAGGCCTAGGTAGTTGCACGACCTTTTACTTACATTTTGCCCTACCATTGTTCTACATAACGGTTCTGGCGCTGACCTTTTACCTAGTTAGGTGCCGCATAAATGTTGTGTGGTTTTTTCACGAAAACTAGCCTCATTTATTATGCATGAGGATTCTCAGTAACACAGCAGGATTACCCTCTTCTGCATAATAATTCTGTATAAGGGTCACCACTATCGTCATCCTTGGGCGACATGACCACAAGTACCATGACACATCTCGGTAGAACCCCTGAGGGTACCTGTCGGGTATATAAGTACCACATCTTCACTGGGTAAGGCAGAGGAGAAAAAGACTTCCATGCTGACACGATGACGCGAGATGCTGAGGTCCCTGCATGCAGACACTCCAGCACGCAGTGGTCTGACATCCCTTGCAGGGTGTCCAACTCGAGACCAAGATGCGGTCCTTCATTCTCTCACATCAGGTAATGGGGTTGGCTCTTTCCTAGGGGGATTCTTAGCTATACACCTACATACATGCTGGGTACACTTAGGTACATCTAGTTAGGGTTAGCATCGTAGGAGTACGCATTATTACTTATCCATATGCCTACATATATTCATTGTTTTAGCACTATGGTAGAATTCTACCTTTTCTTTACTCTGTTGGTGCTTATAACCATATACATATGTTTCTGTCTACTGGTTGTTGCAGCAAACATATTTTATACTAGAATGACTCTGGTTCAATCGCTGCTTATTGAAAACGTCCCCACCGTTTATTCGGTATATCTCTCTGAGATTGAGTGAGCACGAGTGACTGAGCGAAAAGTACTGTACTGTTTCCACGATACCTGAGGGGGTCAGGTTTGTCATGTTTGATAGTTGCCAGAAACTATTTGCTCCTTGTAAGAGAGGCTCATAGTGGCACAGTGAGCTAGCTGGTCTACAGACTAACACATCCTTTGGGGGTGTCTGGAATCAGTCTGGACACCAATCCCTTAGTTTATGTTGTCTAAACGCGTAGATCCTATATAGATTTATAGGAACTACATGACATTGCGTCGCCAAAGTTGGTTTGGTTCTTATTTAACGGTCAAATCTGAGTAGTTCAGTCATGCTTTCTCAGAGACCCCTACTCACACTAACCCAGAGACGTCTGGGGGGGGGAGGGAAAAATCCACCGCAGCTGAGTAGGTATATCCTATATATTGGCTGTAGGTTTGTTCAAGCTTGAAGGATTATAGTTCCCCATATTGTGCAAAACCTTATCTCTTTTCCATACCTTGAAAAATATCTGTCCAAGATGAGGCTGCACCTGCATTAAATGCAAATGCAGGGGAAGCTGAACAGGAAGGTGCTATAAAGATTTCAGAAAATGTCAGAAATGCACTTGCTGCAAAATTAGACAATTTTGGTCTCTCAGCACTAGGAGGGACCGTAACATTCGTGATTGAGGCACACGAGTCATTCAGGACAGAGGTAATCTATTCATGGGTTAAATTCCCACCTGCAGATGCACGTACAAATACATTTCATTCTTATACTCCGGATGAAATACCAGAAGAATACTGTCCATACGAAGACATAGAAGCTCCGCTCACGTACCAAGAGCATATAAATTGGTTTAAAGGCGCCCTCCCACACACCACAGAGAAAGTGAGGCTCGGTCCGCTCAGCAGAGACGGAGCGACTTGGCCGGTCCTAGCGGCTTACACACCACATCCAGAAATTGACACATTGTCAATAGCAGACTTATGTCCACTTCACAAAGAAATAATACAACTTTACAGAAATCTGACACAGGTCGTTATGAGAACACTCACACTTCAACCTACAAGGGTTACCCCAGCAGGTCAACTACAAGAGACCGCAACTAAAATAACCCCACAAACATTGAATGCAGTTATGGAAAGAATGCCCACTAAACGTGAGCAAATGCCATTCTGGATAGCACAGAAAATAGCACAACTAGAGGCTGTGTTTCCACACACAGGCCCACAAGAAAAAAACAGAATATTAACAATCTGCTTGCCAATGGGAATAGCTCCCCAGATAGAGGAATGTACCACTTGGGGCACAGTCTTCGCAGCCATCTATACCAGGACTCATGGCACCTCTTCAATAGCAGTGATACCAGAAGTATTAAGATAATACAGAATGAGTATGGCACAGAACCTGCTCTGAACTTAGGGATGAAATTAATAGGTAATTTTGCCCAGGTATCTATGATTATGTTGGTGCACAGACATAAAATCGAGTTTTTTTTTTCGGAGTACAAAAATATTGAGTTGGAAATATCGAAGGGACTGAATATCGACATCAAGAATATCGGTGACCAGAATATCGACATGAAGGTAAGAAATATCGTTTTTGTTAATACCGAAGTCAGTAATATCATTTGTAAAAATATTGTTGTTAATAATATCGATGTTTATATTAGTGTTATGTATTTTAGTATGTATTTTAAATGTATGTGTTCTATATTTTTTGTTAAGTATTGTATTTTGTTTTAAATATATGTATTACATTTTTAGAAGTTATTAATGTTTTTAAAAGGAAATTTTGCGTTTTAGTTCCGTAGCGGGTTGTGGGTCTATAGGGGAATAGGGTGGGAAGTAATTTAATTATAGTAAATTTAATAATAATTTTTAGAAATTATTAATTCATTTTAATTAAATTTTGCGTTTTAGTTCTGTAGCAGGTTCTGGGTTTATAGGGCAATAGGGTGGGAAGTAATTTAATTATAGTAAATTTAATAATAATTTTTTGAAAAGAATAATTATTTTTAATTAAATTTTGTGTTTTTATTCCGTAGCGGGTTTTGGGTTTATAGGGGAATAGGGTGGGGAGTAATTTAATTATAATAAAGTAATTATTAATTTTTATTTACTGGTATTGATAATTAATTTATTGTTAATTAATTAATTGGTAATTAATTTTTATTAATTGATTAATTGATCATTATATTAATTGTGTTATTTTTTTAGGAGCGGGTTGTGGATTTATAGGGGAATAGGGTGGGAAGTAATTTAATTTTAATAAAGTAATTATTAATTTTTATTTATTGGTATTAATAATTAATTTATTGTGAATTAATTATTAATTGGTAACTCATTTTTATTAATTGATTAATTGATTATATTAATTGTGTTTTTTTTTAGGAGCGGGTTGTGGGTTTATAGGGAATAGAGTGGGAAGTAATTTAATTATAATTAAGTAATTATTAATTTTTTGTTATTAATTGGTTATTTAATTAAAAAAATTATTTAGTTGATAAGTATGTTAATTTTAACCCTCTGCTATCCAACACTTTCCCTACTGTTGCACTCTCTGGAGTGGGAATAGTAATTTTAACCCCTTCGCTATCCAACACTTTCCCTACTGTTGCACTCTCTGGAGTGGGAATAGTAATTTTGACCCCTACGCTATACAACACTTTCCCTACTGTTGCACTCTCTGGAGTGGGAATAGTAATTTTGACCCCTACGCTATCCAACACTTTCCCTACTGTTGGACTCTCTGGAGTGGGAATAGTAATTTTTACCCCTTCGCTATCCAACACTTTCCCTACTGTTGCACTCTCTGGAGTGGGAATAGTAATTTTTACCCCTACGCTATCCAACACTTTCCCTACTGTTGCACTCTCTGGAGTGGGAATAGTAATTTTGACCCCTACGCTATCCAACACTTTCCCTACTGTTGCACTCTCTGGAGTGGGAATAGTAATTTTTACCCCTTCGCTATCCAACACTTTCCCTACTGTTGCACTCTCTGGAGTGGGAATAGTAATATTTACCCCTACGCTATCCAACACTTTCCCTACTGTTGCACCTACTGGAGTGGGAATAGTAATTTTTACCCCTACTGTTAGAAATGGGATTTCTGGTTGGCTAGAGCTTGAGCCTAAGCCAGGCAGAAATCACCACTCTAGTCAGGGCATGGGAGTTACACGCTGAAGATAACCCTTGCTTACCCCCTTGGTAGCTTGGCACGAGCAGCCAGGCTTATCCCAGAGGCAATGTGTAAAGCGTTTGCGCAACACACACACACACACACAGCAGCAACACACTAGGCACACTACAAAAGAAACTCCACACAAGGTTATATAAAAAATAGCTGTTTTATTATCCAAAACACATTAGAATCATAATCACACATATACACTGTGCCAACTGGCACTAGGCAATATTCACAGGGGATTATATACATGACAGGGCCAATCGGGCCACTGTCAGAACCATCACAAAGCACAAGTAGTAAATATAAAACACAACCAGTAACTACTGGTACAATACTGTACTTAGCATTATCACCTGCAACATAAACGCATTATGTCTGCATCACTTTGGCATAAAACACATTATGCAATATCACATTAGGCCTAAACACATCATGCATAATCATTATAGGCATAAACACATTATGCAATCTCGTTTGGGCATAAACACATTATGCATTAGGCATCCCCTTAGGGCCTTGCGCCCTACCAACATAAAACTGACCCGAGGCCAACTGGCCTTCTGTGGGGCTCAAATGCCCTCTGTCCCAAATGTCAGGGCTCTACTGTAGGGCCTTCTACTGGCCCTCTGGCTGCCTTGGCAGTGAAAGCAATGTGCGTCATGCACTGGGGGCCGGGGAGGGGGTGCATCACACCCCTTTCTCCTCAAGAAACAAAAATGCCCCCGTCGTTGCAGCTGCCCGCGCTCTTGTGGTGCAGCTGAGGAAGCCAACCAGCACTGGCACCATCATGCCGCTCCGGTCCCACTCCGGGACTTAGAAACCAAAAAGGCCCACTCGGTGCAGCTGTGGAACAATTTAAGCACCAGCAGAGTGCCGTGGGAGCCCCTCCCTCCCGGGGCTCCTCTGCAGGACAAGCACTGGCACCAACTGTGCCCTGTGAGCACTGACAATGCTCCCGCTCAGCCCCCACTCACCGGGGCTGCTCCTCGCCGGATCCAGGCACTGACAGTGTGCCTCGGTATGCCCAGAAAGCTGGCGGGCGGCTTCTCTTCTGTCCGGGCGGCTTCTCCTCACTCCTCCGGTCAGGGAGAACTCCTGTCGACCTGCGTTGGGAGCCCGCGAGGCTCCGGTCCAGCCCCTCCTCTCGGGGCTCCTCTTTGGATGTCTACGTGCAGGGGGAGAGCCGTCACAAGGCTCCGTTTCCCTCCTGCCACAGTCGCCGTCAATACGTGGGGCTCCCACCGGCACGGGGCCCCGCCCACTTCCAGGCAGCAGGTCTGCCTGTCTTCCTCTTGCTCAGCCCTTCACTCCTGGCCACGCCCCGAGTCAGGCGCTCCTCGCCTGGCTTCCGGGCTGGCGATTTCTCAACGGCGATCCCGGCGGCTCTTTACCAATGCGGAGTGGGCTCCCGCTCTTCGAGACTGGCAATTGCGGGGTGGGCTCCCGCTCACAAGAGAACAAAAAATGCGGGGTGGGCTCCGGCTTTCCTTTGGCAATGTGGGGGGATCCCCATGTCCGGATCTTCCCCAGACACTTCGCAGCCCAGAGCTGCCAATTAAAACAAAACGCTCCCCTCGTCCTGGAGCATAAAAAAACAGCTGTGCAGCGCTCACGAGGCGCTGGAACCCCAAAGTTCAAGGGGGAAAGGCTGGGCCCAGGCAGGCCAGCTCACAGGGCCCTCCAGCAGGGAGGCAGGCCCTCGTGGCATTTCCTCCTGGGGCCCAGCAAGCAGCAAGTCCCCAAGCAGCACAAGGAAGCACACAACATGGGGTCACAACCCCAGTACTTATACAACATTTTCCTTTGTTCTGCCCTGGCACAGGGCTGGGGGAACCAGCCCCAACTGGTTCTGGGGGGTATTGGAGCACTTTGTTTACAGGGCTCCTCTTCCCCTTTGTCAGGTGGGGGCTCGGTCATCAGACCACCACAGGGGGGGGCGGAGCCAGCATTCACTCAGGCAGGCACAGACCTATTCAGGGTCCAGGGACTACTCCTCCCACAACTCCAAATGCAGATCCCCTATTCAGCCTAGCGCTGACTCACCCTGCCCTCCCTGGAGCCACACACACCTCACCAGCCCCTGTCACTCCAGAGCCAGACATGCAATACACATCAGGCAGGCAGGCAGACACATAGCACACAGAAATGCCAACTTCTAAAAGTGGCATTTCTAAAATAGTGATAATAAATCTGCGCACACCATGGCGCAGCATTTTTTATTACTATTCCAAACATACCAAACTTGACCACGCTGCTCATCTCATATCAGGAAATACCACTGAAACACTTATCAGGGAATCCCAAATGCATTCCTATGAGAGGGCAGCCTCACAGCAGTGAGAAACCAAAATGGCTGTTTGTCACTACCAGGACATGTCACGCACTTAAGGTACATGTCCTACCTTTTACCTACAATGCACCCTGCACATAGGGCTAGCTAGGGCCTACCTTAGGGGTGACTGACATGCAGTAAAAGGGGGGTCACCGACATGGCACACACTTTAGGTGCCACGTCACAGCGGCAGTAACACTGCGCGCACAAGCACTGCAATGGCAGAGGCCTGAGACAGGTTTGAAAGGCTACTTTGGTGGGTGGCGCAATCAGTTCTGCAAGCTCACCAGTAGCATTTAATTTACTGGCCCTGGGTATCTGAGATACCACTTTACAAGGGACTGACAGGTAAATTAAATATGCCAAACAGGTGTAGACCAATCTTACCATGTTCACCATAGAGAGCACACGCACTTTACACTGGACAGCAGTGCTAAAGTGCCCAGAGTCCTAAAACCACCAACACCATGTCAGAAAAATGGCTAGGAGGAAGGCAAAAAGTTCAGGGATGACCCTGCAAAAAGGGCCAAGTCCAACACAACCCCCTTCCAGCCAAAACGCAGGGTAGACCAATCACTACCTTGATGGACTTCCCTGCTTTGGGCGATAGAACACGGACGCGGGCCTGCAACTGCAGGGGCACACTCCAGTTCTACGCCATTCTGAACCCATGTGGTTCCCTCTGTCAAAGCTCCCAGGACCAACTAAGCTACCCCACTGGTACTCCCTAGTTGTCCGCGGCCAGGACCAGGCCCTAGGCCATCCAGATGTCTCAGGTCTTTGCCATTCCACAGAGTGGGGGGCAGTAACCCCTGGCACAAAGTAACCATTCTCCACTCTTCCTCTCATCAGTGCAATTCTAAACTGCCACTGATCCTCCAACCTAGGGTCCGCACCCTCAGGCTGACCAGAGATCTCGGGCAAGGCTCTCCTCCCCTTACCTCTCCTTCTGGGGTTCCGCACTCTCCTCATTGGAGAGGCACCCTCAGAACACAACTCTCCTACCAGTTCAGGACCTCTCTCCAGCAACTGGTCTCCCAACCTAGGGTGTAAACCCCCAGGTTGCACCGGGGCCAGAGGCGAGGACTCCCTCCCTCTGCACCCCCTTCCAGAGTTCTGCACCCTCCCAACTGGAGTGGTACCCCAGAAGCCAAAATGGTAGGGACACTGATTACAGATGTCCTTCACTCCAGGTCAGGCAGAACCTGAACCTGGCCTCCCAACCCAGGGACTAAACCCTGCGGTTGAACTGGGGTCAGAGGCGAGGACTCCCTCCCTCTGCACCCCCTTCCAGAGTTCTGCACCCTCCCACCTGGAGTGGTACCCATAGAAGACAAACCGGTCAGGATACTGGTTACAGATGTCCTTCCCTCCAGGTCAGGCAGAACCTGAACCTGGCCTCCCATCCCAGGGACTAAACCCTGTGGTTGAACACTTGTCTGGCACACCAGGACTTCCGGGGGCACACACAGCTTCCCCTTGAGGGTAACACATACCTCATGTGTTGCGTGACAGTCTGCCTGGCGCTGATCTCCCGACCCCTGTCCATCTGACAGTGCATGAAGACCCCCCACGACAGAAGTGGTGTCACCATGGTCACTCCTAGGAGACTCAACCGTTTTGGCTGGCCCCTGACCCACTGGTTCTTCCACTGGGGGCTCACTCCCCTCTCACCCCTCCATCTGGACTTCTGCACCCTCCACTTAGGAGCGGCACCGCCAGACACCAGAACCGCTGGAGCTCCATTTACAGATGCTCCAGGTTCTCCTGACACTAGGAGATCCCCCTCAAATGGTCTACTAGTACAGCCTAGGCTCCCCACCTGGTGTTCCCTTAGGGAACCCTCCAGGCCCTGAGACTGGGTTTCGGGCACCTTGGGACAGGCCCACACTCACTCCTTCTCCGCTGAGACAGGACGTGAGCCCCTACACCCCTCCCACTACACCGGGACCTAGCTGGGCTACTCTGAACCTCTCCCACCACTCTGGGCTGGAAGATACCTGAGCCACTCCTTTTAGGATCACTCCCAATGCCTCTTCAGACCCTCTGGCACTCACCCAGAGGTCTGCCTCCTGTGCAAACTCCCTGGGATCAGAGAACTCACACTTCAACAGGTGTTGGCGTAACCCCAGAAAACAATTACTGAACATGTGCTCTCTGACAAACAGATTGAACAGCCCTTCAAAATCATTTGCCGTGCTACCCATCACCCAACCTTCCAGTGCATCACAACACTCATCCACAAACTCCCCCCAAGACTGGTGAGACAGTTTTCTACTGCCCCTGAACCTCAACCTATACCCTTCAGGTGTGACACCCTCTTCCTGGGAACTAGGTACCACGCTCTGGGATCTGGGAGTGGGACTTCCTACACTGGACTCACTTTTGCTGCCACCTCTGGACCCCACCCTCACTGGTGAATCCAGACCACTAAAACTACACTTAGGGGACATATCCTCACGTATTAGTTTTTCTCTGGCGAAGGCCCTCTCTGCCTCCACCATCCTCTCCTGCGCTAAGACCGTCTCAGTCTCTAGCTTTTTCTCTTCAAGGCCCAACGCCTTGACACTCAACTCCTGGGCCAACAAGGCCTTTTTCTCCTCCACACCCAGCTGCGCTATCTCCTTGGCATGCTCTAACTTGAGCTTCTCCAAAGCCAGCTGATGCTCCCTTTCTTCCCTCCTATCCACCCACTCCTGTGGGGACAGGGAAAGGGATGGGGCACTGCCCCCGACACTGGACCCAGCAAGGGACTCCCTATCTATGGGGTCCTCACTACCTACTGGCGTCCCTGCCCTGTAATTTTCTTCCTCCTGTGCAGACTCCTTAGGGCCACCCTCAGACCCACCACCCTCTTGGTGTGCGGCCTGGGCCCTGTCCCACTCAGTGTCCTCACGTCTCCATGTAACCTGTTGCCATCGTAGCAGGGCTTTCCGAAGGAATAGCTGAGTGTCTTCCCCACTCACTGCTAAGCCTCTCTCATCACAGTACCCCCTTAGCTCCTCTAGACTGTAGTTCAACAGATCATGTATGTTAAAGGCAGGTTCCATTATGGCAAGGTACTTAAACCCACACAAATGCAACACAAGACTTCTAGGCGTAAGATCTGAAGCAAGAGTACACAATTTGAAAATGACACTTTTAGGAGAAAAAATCATCAGGAAAAATAATCCCCAAACCTGTGATTATCTAAATGCAGAGTTTGTAGTGCAACCAGTTGTCGCTGTGGTATTGCGCAAACGCAAGTCCTATCCTCACCGCTGACAACCAATGTTAGAAATGGGATTTCTGGTTGGCTAGGGCTTGTGCTTAAGCCAAGAAGAAACCACCACTCTAGTCAGGGAAAGGGAGTTACACGCTGAAGATAACCCCTGCTCACCCCCTTGGTAGCTTGGCACGGGCAGTCAGGCTTATCCCAGAGGCAATGTGTAAAGCGTTTGCGCAACACACACACACACAGCAGCAACACACTAGGCACACTACAAAAGAAAGTCCACACAAGGTTATCTAAAAAATAGCCTTTGTATTATCCAAAACACATTAGAATCATAATCACACATATACACTGTGCCAACTGGCACTAGGCAATATTCACAGGGGATTATATACATGACAGGGCCAATCGGGCCACTGTCAGAACCATCACAAAGCACAAGTAGTAAATATAAAACACAACCAGTAACTACTGGTACAATACTGTACTTAGCATTATCACCTGCAACATAAACACATTATGTCTGCATCACTTTGGCATAAAACACATTATGCAATATCACATTAGGCCTAAACACATCATGCATAATCATTATAGGCATAAACACATTATGCAATCTCGTTTGGGCATAAACATATTACAGGGCTCCTCTTCCCCTTTGTCAGGTGGGGGCTCGGTCATCTGACCACCACAGGGGGGCGGAGCCAGCATTCACTCAGGCAGGCACAGACCTATTCAGGGTCAGGGGACTACTCCTCCCACTACTCCAAATGCAGATGCCCTATTCAGCCTAGTGCTGACGCACCCTGCCGTCCCTGGAGCCACACACACCTCACCAGCCCCTGTCACTCCAGAGCCAGACATGCAATACACATCAGGCAGGCAGACACATAGCACACAGAAATGCCAACTTCTAAAAGTGGCATTTCTAAAATAGTGATAATAAATCTGCGCACACCATGGCGCAGCATTTATTATTGCTATTCCAAACATACCAAACTTGACCACACTGCTCCTCTCATATCAGGAATTACCACTGAAACACTTACACTACCGAGGCACTACCCTAAGGGACATGTTATGCCCTAGCTACATAATTCCAAATCGACCAGACAAGAATTAGCTGACTAAACAAAGGCTTGGTTTCTTCACATGCATGGAGTGTAATATCTGCCAATATGGTAAAAATAAGCTGAAACAGTTCAAGTACAATACTGAACAGGTTTACACTATCCGCCATACTATCACCTGCAAATCACTCTTTGTAACTTATGCCATTGACTGCAGTTGCAACATTATTTATGTAGGGAGCACAGTCAGGGCCCTTAAAATCAGGATTCAAGAACATGTGTGAGCAATCAAGCTGCAAGATACTAGGTATCCTATGACCGCTCATATGGCAGAACACCATGCAGGTAAACCAGAGATATGGTTCCACGCAATTGATCATGTCCCTCCAAGGGCAAGGGGAGGGGATAGACAATTGGCCCTCAGACGCAACGAAGCAGGCTGGATTTATCTCCTACGTTGTGTTAACTTGAGGCACAACACAGATGAGGAGCTGCACTATTTTCTATAGGCGCAACCTCTGAGGAGCATTTCCCCCCCTTTTTCTTTTCATTTACCTAAACACACTCTGTATAATGTATATACACATATCTTGCGTGACCCTGGCTAACCGGGGATCTCAACCTGTATATCCTTTTACACAACTATCATACAGGATGAACTGCACCTTGGCTAGGTCAATACATGTCACTATGACCTATGTTTGAACACCTTACAATATGCATGATAGCTCAAGATACCAAAGAACCTATGAAACATTGAATGTTCCTTGATTGGATGATGAGGCAGGCTTTCTGCTCATGTATTGACGTATTGCCTTTATATGCAGGAATGTATATAAGAATATTGCACTTTCCTTTCTCTCCTTCTTTCTCCCTTTCTAAGTTTCTTCACATCAAGCCTTCAGTTGCCTTTGCTGCTTTTTGCTGAATACACTGGTTAGCCCAAGCCAGTCATTTTGATATTATGGTCATGTCACCTGAAACCAAGTACTTCTTTGACATTTGAATACCATCAATTGGACTCTACTTCTAATTTTCTCATCGTCACCCTATAAACTTAATTTGAATCTTTCATGTACTAACGGGCATAGGTCGCTAGCCCCTATACTTTACAATACCTTCCCCACTGGGGTGCACAAGATACTTGCATTCAACCCCTTGCACCACTTCTCCCAAAAAGTGTCTCTTGTTATTTTCTTTAACACATATGATTGTTTTTAAGGCACTTTAACTATCGGAGTTTGTATTATAATACTCCCCGATACTTGGCTGCTAATATATGCCTCTTTAGATTTGTTCGACATGTATATACTAGGCCTGGGCGGTAAATTCCGTTCCGCTCGCGGAATTTGCGGAATTTGGGTAATTTCGCGTTCCGGGGAGAACGCGAAATTGCCATAAATTCCGCGATTCGCGGCTTCGCGGAATTTTTTGCTTGTTCGCGCTTTAAAAATGCGATATTTCTCCCCGAGCACGCAAACAGCGTTCGCGAACAGGAAAAAAGCATCGCGAACGGGCAAAACAAGCAATTCCGCGTGTTCGCGGAACTTTTGCGTGCTCGCGGAGATGTTTTACTGTTTCGCGGAGCTTTGCGTAGCGCGCCTACGCAAATTCCGCCCACCCCTAGTATATACAGACGTGTGTCATCAGGCCACACGGTATGTTTCCAGTTAGGCAATGGTGGTCTCTGCCTTTAGGTATTTACCTTTGCAGATACTCCCTAAGTTGACGTTTGGAGACGTCCCACGAGGTTACGCAGCGCGTCTTTATATCAGACTACTGCAGCCTTGCGCTCTCACTTACAGAGCGAGAGGACGAAAATTAGGACGGTCCTCGCTGCTGCGGGATACGGTAAGCTCCTATCTGGGACCTCGGGATCGTTCATTTAACTGTGGGGTTGCTTGGGAGGCATCCGTTAATTACTTTTGGATGCCCCTGGGGCACAGACCGTCTTATGGACTGGGCGGGCACTTCCCAGCTCCAATGGCTGTGAGCGCTTGGGTTCACTATTACTTTTGTGCACCCTCACCCTTAGTTTTAATACTTTACGGGTGCTGGCAGCAATTAACGGGGATAATTTTGCCTATACTCTGTGCGCGCTCTGGTTCACCGTGACTGCCGGTCTACCCTAGCTTTATAAATGTACGGGGTCCGGAAGCAACTACTGGGGACAATTTGCTGGTTTTTCATGAGGTGGCGCAACCCTTTTAAGCAACTTTGGACCAGTCTGAATTGAATTCTTATGCGAGCAGTGGATTATGGTTGTCCAGTTGTTGTGGGACAAATGTTACTAACTCACCAAACTTGGGGGCCCATGTGGTTCGGCCCTATCGGTGGCATTGTGGGTGCCCCTCTGCTCATTTATAAATACTCCCGGCGATTGTCACATCAATATATATATATATTTTTTTTTTTTGGGGGGGTCTCAATATCTCGTTTATTTTGCGAGGCCTTACACTATTAAGTCCAGGGCATGGGTTTGGGACTAGGATCAGGACGAGGTCTTCCTTCCTTACCCTCTATCATTCTACCTTGCAGGCACAGGAGCTGCTTTATTCTTGAACTGTCCCTGGATCCAGGAGGGTACAGTTGCAGTACAGTACTAACTCAGTTTCCAAACTTTCTTCAACCTTTGCATAAGACCTACTATCCTAGAAGTTTATATCCATATTTCAAGGTATGTAGTGTCAAGCGACATTATTTCTTGGGCATCAGGCCTGGTTCAGAATTTATTAGGGTGGACCTTCTCACTTGATTCAGGACTCTTTCACACTTAGTTGGTGTTCTATTCTCCTAAATTTCTCTTGAAACTTCGCTTTGTTTGCTGTGTCTTTCACCTGCTCTTTTCATCCTGTGTGTTACTACATTATGTATACTTTTAATTACACTTTTATATGTATTGGAAATATGTCACGTTTGTCCCTGTTTTTATGCAGTTGTGAATTATTAATGTGGTCTTGTCATGTATGACCTTTTAAATGTAAATGTTTAATGTAGGAATTTTTACAGGCAAACTTTTGTCTGGTTATGTATTCACATTCTGTGTTGTTATTCACTATTGTCCATTCGTGGTTTTACATGTTCTACAGCCCTGATGAAGTCCATACCAGTTGGATGAAACACGTCGGCTGTTTGGCTGTTGTTTTAATGAACAAGAAGAATAAAGGAACAACTTGTGTAATATCTACAGTGGATGGACAAAAATTATTCTTTGGTGTTGGTGGTGCACTCCACATTTGTGTTAAAAATCTATGATTATGTTGGCAAACATAAAAGGGGAGGCAGCAGTGGTAGCTGTATGCCAACGCCTTAAGGAATGCACTCCTGCGCAACAGGAGCGAGATTTACCTAAAATTATCGAAGATACCTATGCTTCATTAAGTAGAGATAATTTGGGAGCTAGACTTGCGAAACCACAAGTAATGGGTAGTCCTGAAAAAGATAACTCCAAGCAAGCACCTGATTCTTCTAAAAAGAAATGGGATAATAAACAACAAAAGAATAGAGAGAATAGATCACAATCGCGGGGTGGGTCTCCTCAACAGGAGCCCTTTGACAAGAGGTATAACCTTAGAAATCGTGACAACATTAGAAAGCCTGACAGGTATCAGGATACTGATACACGTTCCTCTTGTTCCTTTCAGGGTTCATCAAAACAATCCGAGAGGGAAGGACGGTTAGAACATAGATCAGAAGAGCGAACAAAATCAAGAAATACACATCGCACTTCAGACTATAATATAAAAAAAAAGATAAACCAAAATCCAAACCTCAATTTAAAAAGAAGAAAGTAGCTGGTCTTAAAATAAGAAATGCCCAGACTGCTGAGGACTCAACTTCTGAATGGGAATGGGCTCTGACGATGCTAGACAGCGCAGCAGAAGTAACAATAGCTCGCCAGAACCTGATGGAATTTCTGGTGACAGCGGCGTTGAATGAGCATATCACGGTGGAAACACCTTATACTAGGGTAAGTGTCCCGCACCCGTTATATGAAATAACACTCCATATGGAGGGGGACATTCCCAGAAAAGTGAAGGGTCTCTTTTGGGAGAACCTTGGATATGATATCCTTTTGGCTGAAAAAGATTGGCCTCCAGAGTTCGTTATAGACTGACCCAAGGGAGAAACGGTAATTTTACCAGCTTTTTCCGACCTTGTTTCAGAATCTTTAAAATATTCATACGCGTAGGAGTGGGCAGTAGCACAAGCTCCTGCATTATACCACAATCATGTAGGGTGGGATGCTGAGTCACCTCACCATGTAATCCCAGTAAAAACCACTCCAACTCCACAAAGGCAGTACCCTATAAAACATGGCACGAAGAAACAAGTCAGGGAGATCTTAGACCAACTTGAACACCAAGGTGTTATTGAAAATTGCACCTCTTCTATGAATAATCCTTTTAGACTACAGGCATTTGAACACATGCACGAAAACATTGCACTACAAAATGCACACAGTGCTGCATTAATATATACCATTGTGCGGAAAAAATACAAAACAACACTAGATATCTCAAATGGACTCTTCTGCCAAAATGTAGCACCTAAAAGCAGACATTTGACAGCATTTTCAGCCCTCGGCTCTCAGGGTAAATTCTGTAGATTTCCCCAAGGGTATAAAATAGCCCTGAGTATCAGATTTACTTCAAAATTTTGATGAGGAGGCATTGTACTATGTAGATGATATTTATCTGATGATGATGAATTATTGGATCATTTGAACAGGGAGAACAACATAATTTTGGGGTTCGCCTCTGAGGGCTACAAATTTAACTTTAAAAAATCAAAACTTGCCCACCTCAATGTCCTAGTTTTGGGATATGAGCTCTCAAGTGAAGGAAAAAGCGTAGCAGTCAATTTTTAGAAACATGTGCACTGCTTCAACCTCCAAAGACTCTGAAAAATCTACAATCCATTTTAGGATTCCTACATTTTGGCAGAGCATACATTTTGTGTTACGCAGAAAGAGTGAAACCTTTCTACGACTTAATTAGACCTGATTTCTCAGTTCAACATTGGACACAGGAACATACAGAAATGTTTTGTTCCCTACAAACTGACATGATAGCTTCTAAACATTTACATACACGTGTAAATACTACAAATTTGGTGATCCATATAGTCACGGGTCAATCTGGATACACATACCTAACTTTCAATGAAGGGGAAACTGTGCCCATAGCATACAAATCAGATTTGTACACGAATGCTGAAATGTGTTTTGCATCCACTGAAAACAATACTGACAGCAGTACAGACTGCTGTAGTGAGAGAAAGAGCATTGGCTCAGGGGAAACAAATAATTGTCATAACTCCAGTTCCAACCTTAAAGGCTGAAACTAAAGCAAGTGGTCCAAATGCTAAAGCGTTGCATTCGCGATAGATACAATGGGCTAATTCTCCCACTGCAACAGATGTAGACTAAAAATTTGACTCTACTTTGAAAACACAAGCATTTTTGCAATACGAACAAGAATACCATCTTACGAATGAAGTAAAGGCTCTAGATAAGTATGAATACATAATTTACACTGACGGATCTGCCCAGCCGGTTGTAGGAAGTAAACAGCAATACAGCGCTGCATGTGCGATTGTAAAGGGACTTATGCGGCTATGGCAAGTTCCGTCCCAGCAATATACAGACGCAGTCTCTAGGAGATTGCACGGCACAGCTGGCAGAACTAAAGGCCCTGTTACTGGCACTAAAAAATACAGAATTCCCCACACTAATTGTGTGCGATTCATTTTATTGGGTCCAGTCTTATAATGAATATCTTCACTACTGGGGCCAGAATGGATTTAAAGATTCAAAAGGTTGCACAATAAAGCACAAGTTGCTTTGGGAACAAGTGGCTGAGCTGAAAAAAGGCTTGCTGCTGGCTCACGTGATCCATATGCTGAGCCATCAACGTGTTGGCGTGCACGTTGAAGGGAATTCATTGGCTGATGAAGCCGCCAAGGCGACAGTACGAACTGCTGCCGTTGCTGCAATCACTCATTCTAGCACAAGGATAGACGGGCAGATAATGGTTGCTGTCATCGCTTCGCAAAAAAACAGCTCAGCCTTGCCAAAAGGTTTTCCACTCAAGTACTCCTACAAGTTAGATGGACAAAATATTCCTTATGCTCAAATTCCAGGAGTGGGGAATAGAGTAATACCAAACATGGATCGCGGATTAGGTTTAATACTAGCTGCACACGATGGTCTGGGCTCAGCGCACGCAGGTATTACTGCAACAGTTTCATTATTGAAGCAACAATATTGGTGGCCTGGTCTTACAAAACAGACCAAGGGCTTCATCCTTAAGTGCGACATCTGCCAGCAGATGAATGGTTCAACCGTAGCACGTCCACCACAGACACCTTTACTGATCTCAGACAGACCTCTCGCATGTGTCTTTGTGGACCACTGCAGCCCCTTACAAGTACAGCTTGGTGGCAGTGGATTCATGCTCTAGATTCCTGTGGGTTTTGGCCTCGGCGCTCGGCTGACACCCGAACTGTTATAAAGGATTTGCGAGTCTTCATAGGGACATACGCAATTGGCACAGTATATTCTCACCATAGCCCTGCGTTTAGCTCTCAGGCTTACAAAGAAGCTATGGGAAGTTTGGGTGTAGCATTGTGGTACTCCTCTCCGTATCATCCCAAGGGAAATTCGATTGTAGAGAGGAAAAACCGGGACTTAATGCAATCCTTAACAGCAAGGGTATGAGGCTCGGGTGGCAATTGGGTCAATCACCTATATAGGGTCCAGAGGGCACTTAATAACATGCCCAGAAGTTTCCTAGGAGGTCGTACTCCATACGAGGTCCTGTTTGGGACGAGATGTGGGTACCCGACCTCGATTGTGTCAGCACAGTGGCGGATGAAAAAGCATTTGAAGTCAATGATCATTTGGCTGTTTTACAGGAACTCAAGGAATTCCGGGCACTACAAAGCAACGTCCAAGTAAAATGCACCGCCACTGGGGAAGTGAAAGCAGTTCTGGCAAGACATGCCTGGGTCCCAAAGATCGGGGACCTGGTCAGAGAAAATATTGTGGACAGAAAAGAATTTGGGCCATCTTATAGAGCGCCTGTACCTGTCCTGGCTGTCGAAGGAACAAGAACAGCACTTCTTCCGCCTATTGCCGGGAAAAAAGAAAAGAGATTCGTCTCCATTGATCTGATAAAACCACACTATGTGGCCGATATTGAATAGCAGGCCTCATGGGCTCCTGGGTAGCCATCGATCTCCTCTCGCTACAATACAGGAAGTTCAGACAGAAAGACTAATAACATTTGAAGATTCTACTCTACGAAGTAACGGAGTTGCCAACAATGGAATGGAACTCGTGCCTATTGAAATTGAACAAAATACAAATGAAACACAGATCTCAGTTCAGCCTAATACCGACATCTATGTGAATATGTCTCACAACATGTCATCTGCCAGTTCAACAAAACCTACTGAGCTACCAAAGACAGATTGAACAGCGTCTGGCTACTTCATCGATTTTGATACCTTCTCACTGGATCCGATTGAACCTGAGTCACCGCCAGCTTCTGCTTCCCGCAAGGAAAAAATATATAACATCTACCTTTGGCTGAAAAAGACTTACCTTGTTTCTCCCTGGCTACAGCTCTAGATTACAATTGGTCTACTGTTCCTAGTCCTCTGGATAGGTGTAGTGGCTGTCTTTTTCCTGCTCCTGAATGGACATTATCTCCCAGAACGCTCCACAGTACAAAATGTGAACTTGGTCCTGAAACCACATACATCATCTCATTGTGAACAAAGAGACCTGTCCTTTGTGAACATTACAGCAGTTCTGATTCCTAAAGGAATAGTTTGGTATATGGTTTCATTTGATGTATTTGGTCCCACTGAACTTTTGAAAATACCACATGTATTTAAAATTTCTTTGAATGATATCATCACCTCCAGTAAATTCTCTGATGATTGGGACTTTGAAACTGTGAATAGTATGCTGTCTGATTTAGAGCAACCTGCTGCATTCTCTAAGAATGAATTGTTTGATGATATGTCTGATTTTGATACCGTGTATTGTTGCCAACATTATGGTCATCATTTCTTGCACAAAACAAGTATCCCACGTAATGTTTTCACTTATCATCAATGGGAACATTGCCCGACACCACCGAAAGGTAGTTCACAAACATTTGCACGGAAGTTTGCTTATTTTTCTGGGTTTAACACCTCAGACCCGACCTCATATTAATATAAGTTTATACCTACACCTGCAAAGAAAAATATGCTCACCAACACGGAAAAGATATATTCTGTTTCCTTTATTTCCCAGCTGTCTTTACAGGGTTTCGACTTTTGGAGGGAGACCATAGACATAAAATCGGTCTGGGGACTAAAGATTGGCAGGTTCAGGGAACTTACGCATTATTTAGAGTGTGTCTCATACCACAGCAAATTATTTTCCTGAACAACACCATGCAACAAACGTCTTGTCTTGGACTAGCCAAAATCAAGGACTTGAAAATGCCTCGGATTCCCTCACACACATACTTTGAGGGGTGGCAAAACTATACACAGCATAGTGAGGATACACTGGATGGCATTCCACACAAGGGTTCATACAATTCTTCAGACCCCAATTGGAAGGGATGGTTAGTTTGGCCTATCGACACAAACGGGTGTCAGTCAAGATTTTGGGGTACCACTGAAGGGTTTAGTATCCATAGGCCGGACCAACGCTATGTACAACGGGAACATCCAGGGGTGGTGACATCCTACAGTGTTGGGAAGTTATGCATACATTGGCTAAAAACTTCAACACTGTCCCAAGGTGAAACAACACTTGTCCTTACTTTCAGAAGACATGGATCTAAGGGATTTTTTGTTAAGTCCCCAGAAACCACGTCGTAAATGATTCTTATACGCTATTTGCAGTGAAGTATGGAAGATCTCTCAACAGGAAGCTGCAGAGAGATTGCATGAAATTGATAGGTTTAACCTAGAAAAGGTCTTGGCAGTGGTTGACAATGGTATGACCACACTAACATCCAGAATTTATTCACTGGGCAACATTGTGTCTTCTGTAATAGATATAATAGAACAGGACCTGTCCATTCTTCAACATGGGCAATCACAGTTACGATCCATCCTGTTATTAAGCTGGACGCTATAATCATTGCGCTCGGGTCATGTGCCTTAGCAATATACCAACCGTACGTCTCTGTTTTCTGCTTATAATTTAACGAAAAAGTAGACAACAATGGCACAAAGAGATGCAAAGTACACAATGCTGCACATTGAAAAATTAGACCAATTACCTTTCTCTGTAGCTGAGTCACCTTCCACAGAATGGTTAATCCATGTCCATATAACATTGCCAGTAGCAACGTTCCAATTGCAATATTGTCTACAGTACCACCAGGTAGGCAGGTATGAAGCGTTGGGTAGGGAATACATCCATGAGTCTTGGGAGTTACCTTACAGATTTAGATGCAGAAATTGGGACACTGAGGGGCCGATTCCGATTCGGGCCGGAAATCTCTCCGACCGAGCCGGACCCGGAGAGATTTCCGACCGAATCGGACCCTAGCAGTCCGACCGGACGAGTACGATGCATTCGCATGCTATCGGACTCGATTCGGTCGGACTCCCATTGAAGTCAATGGGAGCCGGTCGTACAACGCGTACGCGGGCTCCCATTGACTCAATGGGTGCGAGGCGGACAAGGGCGCCCCCTTCAGCGTGTACGCGTCCATGCGCATCGCGGCGTACATGCACAGGTAGGGGGGACCCATGGGTCCCCCCTGTGTGCGACTCGCGCGCCTATGCGTACAGGGGGGTCCGACGCGGACCCCCAAAGTCCGGCTCCGACAGCTTTTTCGAGCCGGACGGCGCGAGTCGGTCAGACTGCTTGCGGCGCGCATCGTACTTACCCGGCTGGGAAACGTCTCCATAGCGCGGTGCGAGTCGTGTCCATGCGAGTCGGTCGGAGCGTGTTGAAGCCGCGTACGAGTTGGTCGGCGATTTCGCGGGAGCTTGCATCGTACTCGCTCGGCCGGACCCGCGTACGATTCGGTCGGGAAACAGGGCTCCGAATCGGATCCGGTAAATCCGAATCCGATTCGGAGCACTACCGGCCGAGATCGGAATCGGCCCCTGAGTCTTTCTCAGCGGTTCAGACTGTGAGAATTTGTTAAATGGGTCTCTAATTTGTCAGGATATTATGCTTCACGGAGCTTGCAACGCTTCAGTTGCAAACCTATCTTGTCACTTGAAAGGATCCCCAGCTGCTGTGATTCATCCGATGTTCAAACTACTCTCGAATGGGAGTTATTTGATGTTGAATGATCAAGGTTGTTGTGGGATGCTGCCAGGCATCGCATATCTGGTCACAGTAAGTTCCAGGGTTACTTGTTGTATGCAAGTATTGTTTCCACCGACCCACACAGTCAGTGAGGCACCGCAATGGCCTTCATTGAATGTTAAAAAAACAACAATTCCCTTTGGGCATATACCACACATCCGTATCTCCACACTCAATCTCGAACCCAATTATTCGGAAACCTCAACCCTGATGATATTCACAGTACCATATAGATAAAGTGTATTTAATTTTTTTTAATTATTTTGAAGCAGAAGTAAATTCAATGCAATGATTTAAAAACAGATTCTGTACATTAAAAGCAACCAACAAATCGTTAAATTCAATATTCCATTATATCATGACATAAAAACCACTAGTATTCAAAGCAGAGACATTAAAGTATCATTCCAAATTCATGAAAGCATATTAAAAACCCCACACTGGATAAAAATGGGAAATGTAAGAAAAAAGAGAGACAGAAGAGAGAAAGAAGAAAACAAAGGGCAACTACGACAATCACTTAATGTTTCTTGTTCGTTGACCAATTGGTTGTCAAGTTCACCATTAGCATGTATATATAAATTTCTTTCCACCATGCCAATATGTCCACACAATTTTGGCTGTTCCAAGCGTCGATGCGTTTCGGTGATATCAGCCCAGTATGGACCACCTTTTTCAAGACTTGAATAATTCCTCTCAATCTGATAAGATAATCAACCACTGCTGTGATCGGTACCTAAATGAGACATACATGTGTCAATATTACGATCCATAACATTAGTTTTACTTCTCTATAACAATATTTATCTACAGGAAAACATTACTATCTGTTTACATCACATTACATTCTTCACCCCCAGTCCCATTGTTCATTCTCATATGGTACTGTAACATACTCCAGGGTTTAGGGCCATTGTTTTATCAAAGGTTTCTTAAAATATGAAAACACACATCTCCCCCATTCATTCATACTAACCGAATTACCCATACCAGTTTATTTTATTGGACTCCCGTTCTTTCATCACACCATGCAGTCCATCAAAGGCACGCACTATCAGACATTCAAGAGGACCACCCCCTCCCAATGAAAACACATCACTAAGTTCAAACGGTAACTCACCGTTTTGTATATTGAAGTGGCCCCACTATAACTTTTCTTGTAATCTCTTAAAAAATGGTGGCCTTCTTGGTAACTATATATAAGATAAACTGCGTTATCCTTGGATAACTGTCATGTATCCATATGCCTGCATATATTAATTGTTTTAGCACTATGGTAGAATTCTACCTTTTCTTTACTCCGTTGGTGCTTATAACCGTATACATATGTTTCTGTCTAATGGTTGTTGCAGCACACATATTTTATACTAGAATGACGCTGGTTCAATAAATGCTTATTGAAAACAAAAACGTCCCCATCGTTTATTCTATATATCTCTCTGAGACTAAGTGAGCACGAGTGACTGTGCGAAAAGTACTGTACTGTTTCCATGATCCCTGAGGGGTCAGGCTTGTCATATTCGATAGTTGCCAGAAATTATTCGCTCCTTGGCAAGAGAGGCTCATAGTGGCACTATGAGCCAGCTGGTCTACAGACTAACATATCCTTTGGGGGTGTCTGGAATCAGTCTGGACATCAATCCCTTAGTTTATGTTGTTTAAACGCACAGATCCTATATAGATTTATAAGAAATACGCAACAGTAAGTGGTGTGCGTGATGGAGTGAATTTAAAAATGACTAGGGGATATCAAATCAGCATTTAATGTATAGATTCCCCTGTCAGATTAAAAAACCTGATAGGTTGGTGCTACTATAGGAGTTGCAATGTCCCCTTGTAGCTTAGTATATCTTCTTTAGTGAAATTGCAGCATGGTTCAACATGTTGCGCACCTCTATTTGTCTAAAAAGATCCCTGCCGCTTCTTCAGGACCAAGAAAAAGGGTGAGTAGCTTACCCCACACTTAATTCAATAGTTGGTTGTCCCCCTCTAGTAGCGTGGCACATACTTGTGATTAATTTCACTGGTTGTCTGACCTAGAGAAAGAAATTTGAAGGAGAAAAAACAAACAGTAACCACAACAGTGTTAGAATGTTTCTGGCATTAGATTTTCTTCTTGACAAGAAGGTCCCTTATCGTGGACCACAGTGTTTATCTGGAACTGAAGTAGTCACCAGACACAGAGACAGTTACACAAACACAGCAGGTAGGTAATGCCTTTAACCCTGATAAGTGGTTACATTCTGTGCCAATCTGTACATTACATGCGTGTCCCGGGATGCGGTGTCAAAGACATGATGCACTTACCCTATGCCGCGTGGACTGTAATCCATGTATTCAGTGCAATAAGGTATGCTACAGCTACCAAATCAATTATTTGGGTTTATTTTTTACCAAAAGTAAATAGAATAATTTGGCCTTACCTAATCAGAGACATAATGATACTTCAGACGCGGGCGGGGACAAAATGTTGATTCCCCACCCGGACGTAATCTGTAGATTAGACAGAATCGTACTAACGGTTTCGATGTGTGCACCAATCGCAGCACCCACCCTCATCTCTGCTTGCGCAGATTGTGGCAGAGCGAGGGACCGGTGCTGAATATGTAGCGTTCTGCAAGCCGTTCTTCCGGGTAGTTCCCGGGGGACGGCTATTGCACATGTCTCGCCACCATCTTGGAGTGGTGAGACAAATGTGCATACTCCATGAGCACCCACTTAGTTAAACTGGCAAGGGCTCAGGATAGATAGTGGCGGTCTAGCTTGTATCGTCGTATTATTCAGGTATATGATGAATATAGGTGTGGTATATGATGTATGCATATTCCATGTATCGTCACTTGATTGCAAAATGCAGTATTCCAGGATGGATTGGTGTGGCCAAGTCAGCAAAAACAAAAACAGTATCATTTTAACATGTATCTCCATTGTATCGATTAGTATAGCTCAAGTATTGAGCAAGAGCATGTTACCTATGAGATTTATGAGTACTCGTATCGGTAGCTGTAATGTAGTTCCGTTTACTTGCATTTTAATGATGAAGAATCTGTTTTAAGTTGAATCTTTGGAGTGAAATGTCAAGGTGTTGTTCTGTTGACTTTATAATATAAGTGCAGTTTGTGAGACCCTGAGCAAAGGGCTTCATCTTTTTTGTTAACATATACTTACTTGGGTTCCTAGGGACACTGGGTTGCCCCTTTGTTTGTTTTCCCCAATGAAAGAACTTAAGTATAAAATTTCAGCCCAGTCTATCGAAGGTTTTTTCTGCATCAATTGTGGGAGCCTTTGCCTAAAACATGAAAAAATAATCAAGTATTGTCAGACACAAGTCTACCTTTGATAAAGCCAGATTGCTCCTTCCCAATTATTTTAGGTGAAAAGGAATCAAGGCGTAAAGCTAATATTTTTGCAAACATTTTATAATCAATATTATCAAGAGAAATTGGCCAATAATTTTTATAGTAAACAGTATCTTTACCATCTTTATGAATGAGACAGAGGGTAGTCTCTTGAAAAGTGCCAGTAGTTGAATTGGATGAGGTAATAAAAAATTGCATAACTGCAATAATTTTGGTGTTAAAATATTAGAAAGAAATCCACAAAAAAGTAATCTGTTCCTGATGTTTTGCCTTTCTCAAGTGATGAAATAGCAGTTAGAATTTCCTGAAAGGAGACATATAATTCTTGAAGGGAGAAGTCAATGTCTTTATGCTTAGAGTGTTCAGTATCACACAAATAAGTGGTCTATCTATGATTGAAGTGGTATAATATTTGGGGTATATAAAGATTTGTAAACTTTCTCAATTTCACCAAGAATTTCAGTATCTAAGAAAAGGTGGGTTTCATGATAGAACGTCAGGCGGTCAATCGTAGTGCGTTGCCTTTTAATTATGAGATACTTGACTAATAAATTTCCAACTTTATTAGAGCCACCATTTTTTAATAAGATGGTGGAAGCAGCATGCACAGAAATGTAATTGAAACACATTTTGGCTTTAACTAAATCCTATAAAACAATAGCGACTTAGAAGAGTAAAATTGATACTCTAACTTTTAAATAGAACAATAACTCATGCTCTTACTCAAATTTCTTCTTTTTTTAGACACGCAATCAATTATGAAATCAAGAGCGGTAGCCTTAATTGTACCACACACCAATGAGATTGTCAATTTGGGGTAATTAATTATGTGAAAAAATTCTGAAACAAATGCAGTAGAAGATGAAGAAAATTCGGCATCTTTTAAAAATGAGTTATTAAATTTCCATCTAACCAAAGGGTTTTGAACAGGGGTTACATTAAACCCAAGGTGTAATAACCGGAACATGATCGAAAACCAGAATAGACCGAACCTCAGTGCCAACAATGTTTTGAGATAGTTTGTTACTTAAAAATATATGATCTAATTTGTTAAGGGAACAATGTGTTGGGGAGTAAAATGTATAATCTCGTAAGGCAGGGTTGCAGAGTCTCTAAGAGTAATTTAAAGCTCTCTGATATATTGTGAAATGAAAATGCTTATGCATTTATGAGGGATTGGTAGTCTATAAAAGGTTCCATAATCTGATTGCAGTCATCTCCCAATCAAAAATGATTATCCTCATATTGAATGCATTTCTTTCCTACATTAGGCCAGAAATTATAGTCAATCTGTTTGGGACCATAAATGTTGAATACTGTCAAAGGAATCAATTTCTTGAGCTAGAACATTAAAATCTATTTTTTGCTACAAAGAAGAACACCATTTTTCTTATTCAATGTAGGGGAGACAAAAACTGTGCCAACCCATCCGTGTTTGAGGTTTAACACCTTGAGTTCAGCGAAATGAGTGTCTTGCAGTACAACTAAATCAGGATTCAATTTACTCTTTATGGGTTTCCTAAAACCTTTACCGTTCCATGAAATAACTCTGAAATGTGTTACAAATAAGACATATAGAACTTACAAGGTCTTCAATTATATTTAAAAGGAACTTAAGAATACACAATAAGAAACTACAAAAAAGTTGAGTAAAATAAAAAGAAAGAAATAGGAAACTGGAGATAGGGAAAGAAAAAGAGAAAAAAGGAACATAAAAGAAGAAGAGGAAAAGGGAAATACGATATAGACAAAAGAGACAGCAGATGATAAATGAGTGATGACTGAGGTGAACGTACCTTATTAACATGAAAATAGGGGGGTGAAAACATAGAATAAAGGTGGCACAACTAGGGGGCAAAACATGCCATTGTTGGAGTGGATGATAAACAAACAGGTAGGAAATAAGTAGTTCACTCAATGTAAAAACCTGTAATGATAAAAAACAGAGGGTCAGGATACAAATAGAACAATCATAACCATTCTGAGGTAGCAAGGATATGACATGAGAAACATAAAACCATAAATATTAAAGAGTTCATCTATAGAATTTGATTTAGGCAAGAAAACTATTAACGTTGAGAAGGTCCTCATGTGTCCATAAGCTCATTCGCATGAACCTATAGAAATTTCCTAAGATTTGTGGGATAATCATAGGTGGTGGTATTGTCTTTATAGGTGACTTTGAACACACATGGATGGAAGAGCCCATAACGGACCACTAAAGAGCGAGGCGATGGACAAAGACTGAGAAATGATTTCTGTCAATTGGCAGTACCTCTGCCAATGTAGTGAGCGAAAAAATCTTCCAACCAGACCAAAACAACTGTCTCTTGGTTTTTGCAGCATTAGGAACTGTAAGGAGTTTTGTAAATTCCAAAGATAAGATAATTAATTACACCCCCTCGGTTGGAAAGTAGAAGCATTTAAAGGGAGACATTGTCCAAGTCTGTTTGCCTTTTCAAAGTTAAGAACAGTTGATGGTGGTAAGTCCAAAAGTTGAGGCAAAAGAAAAGTAAAAAATGCAATGGATTGTTATCTTCTATGTCCTCCAGTAAGCAATAAATGCATAGGTTATTCTGCCTGTTTCCGTCATCCAAGTCTTCTGACTGACAATGTCACCTCTTTTTCCAATGAAGCAATTTTGTGCTTTTTATCTTGAAGATCACTGACTCGTTGTTCCACCTAAAAAACCTTTCACTCAGTGAGAGACCATTTATAATCTAAACTTTGGATCCATTTATTGATTTCTTCTACAATGATTATCAATTCCTTCCTGGTTGGGGTCTGGGACTGGACTCCCACCCATGTGCTGCCTGATGGGCCTGCAACAGGGATGTTACTGCCCTGTGTGCAGCACTTCTGTGGACTCAAACTGATGGACAGGTGAGTGCCCCCATTTGTCCTGGGGTGTGGGCCAGTCTTGGGCTTCCCGCGTGCTCCCTGCTGGAATTGTGGGATTTGTGTTTGTCCAATGACTGTTTGTACCCCTGACTCCCTGCTGGACTTGTTAAGGGCCATGTGGAATTTGTTCTTATTTTTAGCCTGCCCTTCATTGGCTGTCTATTTGGGCTTGGGAAAGGTGTTTGTCTGCTCAGTGTGAGGTGCTGGAGCCTCCTTCACTCATGGACAGGTATGTGTCACTTCTTTTTTATTGCTGAGGTGCTGGCTGGCTTTGTGATTCTGCATATTCTCCCTGTTTGTCTTTGGGATTATAAGAAGAGTGCTGTGTATCCCTGTTTTACGATTGCGTCTGTGCTCCTACCTCTATGCTGAGCTTAGGAGGGCCTGGGTGGGACTGTTCCTGCTATTCTCCCTCTGCCCTTCCATACCTCCCAAATAGTCTTGGGGGTAAGGCAGCATTCTGGGCTTGGTCTTTCCCTTTACACTCACTGGACGTTGGCCTTGTGGGTCGTGTTGTCTGGCTAGGTCTTACTTACTTATATGACTTTTTCTTATTGTTGGACTTGGACCTTTCTGCAGGGTCATCCCCAAACTTTTTGCCTTCACTCCTCCTATTTTTTTCTGGACATGTTTTTGTTGGCTTCTAGGGCTCTGCTTGCTTTACAACTGCTAACCAATGCTAAAGTACTCGTGCTCTCTCCTTAAAATATGATGGAATTGGCCCCTCCTCAATTGGCATATTTAGTTTACTTGTACGTATCTTGCAAAGTGGTGCTACATGTGCCCAGGGCCTGGATATTAAATGCTACGAGCACTGATTGTGCCCCTCCACTTAAGTAGCCCTTTAAATATGTCTCAGACTTACCACTGTAGCCTGTGTGTGCAGTTTTAAACTGCTGCTTCTACCTGACAAACTAAACCTTTTGTGGGCCCAAACCTTCCTGTTAAATTCATATAAGTCACTACTAGGCTAGAACAGCCAAGAGAGCAGGGTGGAGTGTATTGAAAACGTTGGACATGTACTTTTAAGTTTTACATGTCCTGTTCGTGAAAAACTCTTCAATTCATTTTTCACTACTGCACGGCATACCTCTCCCATAAGATAACATAGGAGTTACCTTATTAAATTTAATAAGCTGTAACTTCCAAATGGGAACAGGAAACCAGTTCATGTTTGGTGTCTTTGGAATTGTAATGAAAAATCCACTCTTATGGTAAAGTCAGATTTTAAATTACAATTTTGAAAATGCCCCTTTTGGAAAGTTGGCACTTTTCTGCCTTAGCAATTTAGTGCCTGTAGCCTATCTTTGAGTCCCATGACTTGGTGTAGCTGATAGTTGGACTTTGGGTATGCCTCCTAGACAGCCATACACAATAGAAAACTTAGATGGGCCTGGATGGGCCATCACTGGCAGGACGGAAGGGGGAGTGGGGTGCAGCCCTACTTACATTTGAATAGGCTGTGTTCTGCCTCCACACAAAGGGCTACATTCTCCCTTAAGGTAGCCTGGAGCTAGGGCAGGGGAGTCAGGAAACCTCTGCACTTCAAAAGGAAATATCTAGAAGCTTCTCCCACTTTAAAGGAGGCACCTGGTATAAATGTTTGACAGCAGACACCAACTCTTGTTCAGTACACTTCTGGACCTGTGGAAGACTCTGCCTGGAAGAAGGACTTCTGTGCTGATGAAAGGACTGCCACTCTGCAGGAATGCTGCCCTGCTGCCTTCTGGCCTCTTGCCTGTGTGAGAAGGGCTGGACCTGCAACCTGTACCCAGGACCACCATAGTGACTCCAAGGGCTAGTCTCTTGTAACCAGCACCTGGACTCTGCAATTGTGAGTTCTACCATACCAAGTGGTGCCACCCCAGCCATGGACCCTTGGAAGTGGGCCTGAAAGTACTATGACAGCCCTTCTTTGGATTCACCAGAATGGATGCATCTCCTCTGTTGCACATCGGTACCCCCAGCAGAACCGAAACATCGCCTCTGCTGCAAGGATTCTCCCAATGCAAGGACTCTGCATTGACTGCACAGCCCGCATTGGAACTCCCGCTGTGTGATGCATCCCCTACACAGGCCCTGGCATTGCAAATTCCTTGCCAACGGCAGCCTCAATGACGACGCAGGTTCTTGCATCGCAGCTCCTCGCCGTCGCGACGCATTCTCGCTGAGGGATGCTCCGAAGCCAGTATTTAAGGTACTTTTGCTCAGCAGGCCTAACTGAGCCCCTGTAGTCAGGCCACACTCCATCGTGGTTGGCTTCACCTCATGACTTTGTCCCGGCATAACCAGATATCCACAGTTGACACTTTGTGCTTTTTGGCACTTTTTTCACTGAAATCTTTAAACCTGCAATTCTCCAGTTCTACTAATTAATTTTGTCATTTTGACCTTGCTGTATTTATTAAAAACGACTCTATTTTTCTAATCTGGTGTGCGATACCTTTGTGGTGTGTTTTCATTGTGTTACTGTATGAGGTGTTGCACAAATTATTTACACATTGCCTCTAAGTTAAGCCTGACTGCTCTGTGCAAAGCTACCAGAGGGTTGAGCACAGGTTAATTTGGGGTTTGCTTGTGACATCACCTTGACAAGAATTGTGGTTACTGCTTGAGAAGGATTTCACCCCCTCAACCAGTAACCCAATTTCATACACTTGTTCATAGAATTCAGGGTTAGTCAAGTGGCTGTGCCATGTGCCCTGCCTGGCATGGTCTTGCCTGCTCTGTGTGTTCTATTGTTTAGTTTATAGTTTAGTGGAATGGTTCTTTGCCTTTCTGTTCCATCCTATGCCCTTGCAAGCCCAAATACTTTTGTTTGGAAAATGGGTTGTGGGTGGGCTGATCCAAACAACCTCTTTTGAGTTGAGCTTTCTCTTTCTGCCCATTTGTTTCCTTGGCCTCCAGATTTTTTTTTGCGAGTAGTGCCACCTTCTCTGTGTTGGGCTGCTCCTTCCATTTTGGCCTTTCTGACCCTTTTTCTCTGGCATTGCTTTGTTCACTGTGCTTTATGCTGTGGCCTGGCATTGTCCCATGAGCTGAGAGTTAGTGTCCTGCTGTAGCTTGGTGTGCCGATTGACTTTCTGTTGGGGCCTCTAGCTGCTCACTGTTTGGACTTGGTGCTTGTGGTGTTCTATGGTTTCCTCTGGCGCTTCTACATGGCGTTGGCTCCTTCCTTCACTGCTTATGGGCTAGTTCTACTATCTTTCTTGGCCTTTGATCTGTGCTCACACTATTTTAGATTTGGGCTGGCCTGCTCTACTCCAACCACCTCACTTGCACCTCTTCCCTCTTTATCTGGGGTTTCGTTGTGCCTCCTAACCTCCTGCAGGTGTGCTCCTCTTACTTCATCTTGGTTTTGGAGCTTGTGGTGCTTTTTCTGCACTGGGGCAATTGAGATACTGTGGTCTTCTTGGTTTGATGTTTGTTCTTCTGGTGGAACCTCTGTTCGTGAATTTGCCCTACCTTGCTTGTTTTATATGCAGCTTGGTGGTGGGCTGCTCCACATGCTTCTCTTTGGAACATAACCTTATTCTGGGGAGGGAAACTTTTGTTTTGTTGGGGGTTAATATTCTCACTTTCTCATGGGCTGATTGACCGTATCTTTCCTGAGTAACTTTTCTTTTGCTGTCAGGTATTGCTTGCCCTTGCTGCCACGCTTTAGGTTTTGTGACCTTCTAGCTGGACATTGTCTGAGTATCAACTGTGACATCTGAGCCTGTTCTTCGTCCTTGCATTATGTGGGCCTGCAGATGGCTGACTTTGTTCTTGATGTTAGTTGCTTTTATCCTTTGTTAGATGCTTGCTCCCTTGGGCATTCTGCAGTGGCAGCCTCCATGGCTTTTGAGTGGGGGGGGGGGTCTCGTGTGTGTCACGCGGGGGTGTGGGTCACGATTGTGGGAGGGAGCTAAAATAAAATAAAAAAATGACTTACCTTTACGCCGGGTCCCACGTCTCTGCTCCTGCTCTCCTGCTTCCGACTTCAGGAATAGGAGACAGGCAGCCAGGCTCCCTCCCCTAAGCCAATCACAATGCTGCAATGCAATGCAATGCCGTGTCATGGTCTGAGCGCCATGACACGGCACTCAGCCAGGGGCTGGAGGGGTGGGTATGTTCTCCATGCAGGCTGTAATGCAGCTTGCATGGAGAAGGGGAAAGTGCGCATGACTGGTTTGGGCAGCCTCTGTGAGCTGAGCAGCCCCACCCACCCGCCTCCCCACAAAGGAAACATAAAATGATAATAACTTAACGTTATTATCATTTTATATTTCCTTTCATTTCCACTGCTAGGTCATGGGCCTTTCCACTGCTTCCAGTTGGACACTGCGCGGGGCTGCATCTGCTATTGGCTATTTTGTAACTTGCCTCAGGTTTTTCAAGGTTTCTCAGCCCACTTGCATTGTATTCTGCAGGTCATGCACTCAACTGACCTTGCCTGTGTTCTGGGGTTTGTAGATATGCCTTTGTGCCTTGTGTGCATGTCTTTCACCTTCTGGGATTATCGTATTTTCAGGCAAACTGGGTCCTGTCCTTTCTGTAGGGTGTATTTCACTAGGGGTCTTTTGAGTTTTTCCTCTATGTGCGTGTTTCTTTGTAATGGGGCTTCCCATTCTCTGTGTTGTGTCCTGATCACCTACCATGTTGGTGACTGTTGGCCATTCTACTAGCTTTCCGTTTGGGTGGCCATGGGTAACTTGCGGGGGCATAGTGCTCTTGTGCCCTTTTTTGGGTGAGACATAGTGCCAGTTTGTGGCTTTTTTCCTGCAAACTTATGTGTGCATGGGATTGAGTTTGTTTTTGTAGTATCTGTCTTGGATCTGAGCTTTCTTGCTTGTCATTACTTTTTCTGCATCCACCCCAGTGGTGGGGGTTTGGTGACATTGTCTTCTGAGGGCTTTCCTTTTTGTTTGAGCTGGGAAGTGCCTGCTTTGCTGGAGGATTTTAATGCTGGCATATTTTGGCCTCTTATTGCTCTTTTCCATTCTTGAATGTGGGTTAGTGCCGCTGCCTTTAGCTTTCTTGACTATCTTGTAGCGTCCTGTGATTCACTATTGCAAGAACCCCTTATTTTTGTGTATCGGCGCCTCTGGGCATGCTAGTTATGCCCCCTGCCTTTTGGGCTTACAGCGCTTGTCAGACTGCTTTGGCACTGGCATTTGGAGTTTGTTGACCTTGGTTTGGTCCTTTCTCATTTGTGTCTGGGCTTTGCCCTTTCTTGGTGGGTCAGAAATGCTGGTCCTATCCCCTGTAACTCAAAGGTGCATGGAGGTGGATTTGTTTTCGGAGTCTCTATCTTGGATATGGGTCTTCTTGCTTGAAATGACTATTTCTGCATCCACCCCAGTGGCAGGGTTTGGTTACATTCTCTTCCAAGGGCTGCCCTTTTTGTTTAAGCTGGGTAGTGCCTGCTTCAGTGGAGGATATTTATTCAGACCATTTTTGGTCTCTTCTGTCTCTTTTTTTAAATCGTTGACTGTGGCGTAGTGTTGCTGCCTTCAGCTTCCTTGACTACCTTGTAGCCTCTTGTGGTTCACTATTGGAAGTGTCTCCAATTTTTGGAAAACTGGTCCTCTGAGCAGCCGGTAATGCCCTCTGCCTTATGGGCTTATAGTGCTTGTCAGGCTGCTTTGGCACTAGCATTTGGGGTTTTGATGACCTTGGTTTGGTCCTTTCTCTTTTGCATCTGGACTTTTTCCTCTCTTGGTTGGCAATCAGTGGTACTCCTGTCTGCTTTCGTATATCCTTATGATGTAAGGATGAGGAAAAGACAAGGAGGTAATGCTTTGAATACCTACCGGTAATCCCATTACTGCCATTCAGCTTCCTCATCCCAGTCCCCACAAAGCTCCCACCCTCCATGATTTGTGCCTGGCTTTGTTCACAGTCTGATTAGCTGATTTATTAGTCAACTTACTGGGTTCTGGGTAGAGGTGGTGCTTTATAGGCACATCTGGAAGTGGAGAGGTTAATTTTTTGTGTGTAGGTATGCAGCAGGGAGCCTGTCTCCAGTGTGTGGACACACCTCGTGACGTAAGAACTGGAATGAGAAATTACAATTAGAGCAATGAGATTATTAATAAGTAATAAAAGCATTTACATGTACAAATATGGAGCCCGCCAGCCTTTGATATTTGTAGCAGGTGACAAGTCAAATGTGGAGTATGTTCTATATACCACAGCATTGTCTATGATGTATGCTTATATTCATTATCTAATATCTTGGGCCATGTTTTTACCCCAATGTGTAGTTTACTACATACTAATCCCAGAACAGGGTTTACACAATACTACCACCACAGCAGGGTGCGCAATTTACCAATACAACAGCAAGGTGTACAATAAACCATCAGCAGAGCACAGTGTACAGGTATATCAACTGCATGAAAGGGTGTACTATATACAAACCCTAATGTGATGTGTAGAGTATACCAACACCACAGTGGTGTGTACATAATGGCAACAAAACAGTACGGTGTGGGAAAGTAGAGTAGTATGTGGTGTGGAAGTTAAACCTACCATGTAATACTATCACAATACCCCAAAGAGGTTCCCTGGATTCACACAAAAAAATCCTTAGCTCGGTCCTGGTAGTGTGGCAAAGAGCAGTCAGGTTTTATTAGAGGAACATGTGTCAAGCATTTCAGAGTACCAACATGGACGATAAGTAATTGACATGACTCCAGAGAAATCCAACACCACTTAATAAAAATAGAGTGTATTTTTATCTTAATTAAGACACCAAAATGAACAGAATAGCATGCATATAACTGGAGTTATAGATTTTTGAAGCAATATAAAATCAGTGCAGAATAATACAGTGAAACTTTATCATTGAGGTCAATGGGAAAGACCACTAGTGATAATCGGTCACTTGCAGGTCAAGTTGCGTGGTTCTCTTGCAGGGTAAAGGTGATGCGGGTCCCAGGACCAAGCCACGACAGTCAGTTCAATTTTACCTGGCCTGTGAAGAGTTGTCCTAGCTGTCCTTATCGAAAGTTGAATGGAGTTCCCTGTTGATGCAGCATTGAGTTAATGGGTCAGTTGCCAGACAAGCCTTGGCAGCGGTAAGTAGAGCAGAAAGTAACTTTGACGTCCGGTGGCCCAGGAGAACGCAGTAGCTACCTGTAACTTTGTAGAAGGCAGGACTACAGTCCCCTCAATGCCCTAGACCATCTGAATTTGGATGATCCCTTGGAGGGCCTGCTGGCCTGCGATTCTTCGGATCTGGAGCACTGTTTTACTTGCAGTTTGCAGGGGAGTAGTGGCACTAGTCCAGGGGAGTCTGAGGGTGCTTCAGGTTTCCACAGAGGTCCCTCTGGGGTAGCTGAGAGATAGCTTAGGATGAATCTCGATCAGGCAGTTCCAAGAGCATTGCCGCAGGTGCAGGGTATCCCTCTTTTGCTTTGTGCAAGTCTTGCTGTTTCTGACATGGGTCTCTTCTTCTGTCCTCTTTGATGCAGTTTGTTCAGAACTGAGGTTCTGGTGTCAGGAGTGTCCCTTAAATCCTAGTGTTAGGAGAGTTAGGATTGTGGAAGCAAGTAGCCAATGGGCTGCTAGTCCCTGCAGCTAGTCTGCCCCTGAGTTTACCACATCTGGGAGTGTGGGTCTCCTTTTCTACCCAGAACACTCTATTCTGCCACTTCTAAAGATGGCAGGAATCTAATTTTAGTCTACAGACAATGCTACTCACCCTGGAGGTGAGGCTAGTCTTTTGGGGGAGTACACCTCTTTGACTAACTAATTTCCTGCCTGTCTGGGTGCAAATGTGCCTGGGGCAGGGGGAGAGCTGTTTCCTCCTCTGGGAGTCAGCCCTGATGCATATCAGAGGTGGTGCAGCCTTTAAAGCTTACTGCCTTGATGTGCCGCTTCACTAGCCTGCTCGGGAGGAGGGAGGTGTGACCTCCTTCCTGCCCAAGTCTTTGTTCCTGACTCCTAAGAGTGATCACACTGCATGGCAGGAGGTCAGAATTCTGTCTTGGCAGCAGCAAATGCTGGCAATGGAGGCTTGCCAGACAGAGCACAGAGAAGATGGGGCAACTAGGTGGGCCACATCTAAGGTAGCCACCTGGTTGCATGCCACATCGCCCTCAACACGAGATTCTTGTCTTGGGTGAGAAGGCATGTTGTTTAATACCAAACACAACATAATTAAGTGGCACCATTCTAGAGCTGGCAACCTTGAGTTTGATCGGGTATCAGCCCATGTTATCCAATAAACCGTCCATCACTTGTAGTGTTCTTTAATGGCAAAGGGCACTATATGGTCCTATAAGCTTGCACTTACATGTCCACACCTTTGATATAATGCACCCTGCCTCCTGGGCTTTTAGGAGGCTTTCCTTAGGGGTGAATGGCATATATTGGAAATAGTGCATTGACTTTGCCACACATGGTGAGGGAAAAAGTCAAGTTCGAGCAGTTTGCACTGCTCCTGCAGTGGCAGTCCTGCTGTCAGTAGTTTATTTGGGTCACTCAGAGTGGCACAAATAGTGCTGTAAGCCCGGGGGACCGCTTTACCAACCATGCCCTGGGTACCACTGTTACCATATACTAGGGACTTATAAGGGGGGTAAAGTCCTTGTCAATTGGGATTACCAATTCATACATATCAGTTTTAGGTAGAGATAACTGGCACTGTGGTTCTGGGCAGCAGACTCCAGTGCACTATCAGAGTCATAACCATCATCATCAGAGCAAAAAATGAGGGGGGGGGGCGACCGTACAAAAGGGCAATTTCCTACACAGGGTGCACAAAAAACAAATATCATTGAAGGGCTTACAATGTGCCTGCTCTGCAACAGGTCATACAATGTACTAAAATCACAGCAGGGCTGACAATGAACAAATGACACCACAGGGTGTACAAAACACTAATGCCACAGTAAAGTGTATACTATACTAATTCCACAAGAGGCTTACAAAAGAATAACACCACATCATGGTGTACTATATACTACTACATATGTGTGTACAATATACCAGCATAGGAGCATGGTGTACAATGTAAATTGAGAACTTCAGGGTATCTAATATGTCAACATCGCAGCAGAACCACAGTAGGGCGCAGACTATATCAGCACCATAACAGAATGATCAATACTCTAATACCATAGCGGAGTCTGCAATATGCTAGTTTTCATGACAGTGTGCAATATACTAACACTGCAATAATGTTTTGATATACTAAAACCACGGCAGGATTTCACAACAATGTTTTAATATTAACAGTATGATTGCACAACATGTTAACACTGCAGAAAGGAGTGATATATATTAACACCAGAGCAGTGCTGAACAATATACTATTGAGAGCAGCATAGAGTACTATAATACCAACACCCCCACAAGGGTGTTATTGATGTTTGACCGTATGTTGCGGCCAGCACCACTGGACAAGCACTGGGCCAGCGTTCCAAACTCTAAATACCTTGAGGACCATAGAACCTGCTGACCGCACAGAGATGTCTTTATTGTGTAAAGTTCTTTTTTTGGTGGTGTGCGTCACCCATATGAAGTTGGTTTCCAATGTCACACTTAATATTCACTTTGGCATTGCACTCTAAAAGCTACCCTTGAATTAAATCTTGCAAACTCTTTACCACAAATGAAATACATATGCAGTACATACGGAAGGGTGCTACCCCACATTGCTACAGTAGACTAGAGTAGAGAGGTAGAGTTATTGATAAGTAGCTGTGTCACCAGGCATCATCACCTGTGGCTCAGCACATGGTTGTGTGTGGAATTTTAGTATGTTAGCACAATGGAGGATGTGGTCTGACGCTAAATTGCTGACTTTGGAGCTGGGAAACCAAGGTTCGAGCCCCGGGGTCGTGTCCACATCCTGTGATTCTGGGCAAATCACTTAATCTCCCCATGCCTACCAAAAAAATGAATGTGTCCTTGTGTAACGTAACTGGTGCTCATGTAAAGCGATCCAATTCCTTCGGGTCGAGTTCGCGCTATATAAATCTGCAAAAAAATAAATGGCTGTGATGGATCCTCCAGCCTCCTCTGATGAGTCTGAGACGCACTTGTTGGTGTCAGGTTGCTTTTATCAGGGCCAACTGATGTCTGAAGATGACATAGGTTCTCCAGAAGGTATTATTTAGCATTTGGAGAGGCTATGAGGAGGCAAGCCCAAAATAACAAGTTGCGTCCATCCACGCACTGTGGATCTGGCATGGCAATACTCCTCACATTGTGTGTGCAGGTTTACTCTTGTATTTCAATATGTTATAACTGCTAACCTTGGCATCATTACTGCTGTGTGGTTATACAGAGTAGGAGATCATGATGATGGGAGTCAGTGTTGTATCATAGGGTTTGGGTGGGGCTTTGGTGCACTGGCTCTGCCGGAGCAGCCACACCTGCCTCTAGAACAAGCAAAGGCATCTGAGACCACTTCTTAAGTCCTGGAAAGGTTGTAAAGCTTGCAATGGATTATGACTCTGCAGGCACACAACACATGAGATGGAGACAGCTGTGTAAGGTTTCTAGCCCATATTAGTACTCACCGTGTGATAAAATCTCTTTACCTAGCCCTAATGCGAAATATGTTGTTACCAATTGACACATGATGGCGCTACATTAATTGGTTGCTCTGAAAAGGAGCTGTAACTCCTCATCTCCAAGGGCATACATATTAACCAGTTATAAGGACTCTTACAATTCCTTCTCCTTAAGTACAACATTCCAAATGTGCTCTTCATCTTACTTGCAGCATTTTTGTTGCTTTCAACATTGCTATGTTGCTCAGTGAAGTTTGCAGTGAGCAAGGATACACATCTTTAAAGTCCGAGTCCTGCATGGTCAAAATCTCCTACACCTATTAATTTTTGCCGCAAAGACATCTTTTAACAGATCCACCTTTTCAAGGCCAGTGGCGGCCAGCAAGTTGACAGAGTGGCGAGGGGAGACAAATAAAAAACAAGCATTGGCATAGCCAATAGGTCTCGCTTTTGGGACCTTATAAGTATTTAGTTATCCAGCACAATATCCTTGGTGCAACAACATCAACTGTTGCATGGCTAAACACTTATAAGGTCCCAAAGGCGAGACCTATTGGCTATGCCAATGCTTGTTTGGTTTGAATTCTGGGACTTGTAGTCTTGTGTATTCCATTATAAAACAGGACTATAAGTTCCAGTAAACATTAACCGCTTTTATCAGAGCTCGGAGCTCGACGAATGGTTAGCAAAAAAAATGTGCTGAGACACAGATGAAACAGAAAAGAGTCCAAGGTCAGGGATGATGAGAGACCATTTTAGAGCAATTGAAAGGACAAACATGGCGGGTTGTCTTGAAGCATAGCGCTTTATTCGAGTGCTTTGCTATAAAATGCTCTGGTGCGAGTCCATTTTAAATAAAACTGATGAACTGAGAAACCGGTCTCAGACGCGAAAAATGCCCTTGCTGAGAAATATTTTACCGTCCAATGAAATGTATTTTTGGAAGCTAAATTAAAAATAAAAATAAAACAATATCATGGAAAACCATGCTTGCAGGCCACCTAAACTCCGTTTGTGTAGGTCCTGTTATTTATTTGGCTGCTTGTATTGCTCTCTGAAGCGGTAGACAACAAGTGGGTGAAGCAACTGCTGCAAAGATTCGCGGGCAATCTGCCATCACATATTCAAAACCCGGTAGAGTGAGCTCCCCCTTTCATCCTTCTGATGTCAGTGGAATGAGTTAAACTGGGTGCGGCTTTAACTAATGCCTGTTCTGTGTAGCTCTTAGAAGCTGGGTACCTTTGGCATCACATTCCAAAGAAGTACTGCGTTATTCTTAAGAAAATCGTTTTGAGTGGTGCACCTTGTAAGCTTCACTTGCTGAATTCCATGCTGTTTCAGGAGACCACGCGAACACTTTCGCACACGTTTGTCAAGCGAGGAGGATACGTGAGGGAAGCCGTGCTGCTGTTATTTATAAATTGCCACACCGGTTCCGCTACTATTAAAGTGGTCTCGAGGGGGGGGGTAGCAAGCATCACCGCGAGCGGGGGGTCGGGAGGAGCCACCTTACCCTCATCTCTTCAGCTCCCTCTTCGCACCCCCTGTCAATGAACATACCTGCAAAGCCTGCCACATAACCCAGTTTCCCTTGCACACAGGCCCACCTTTCTCGTTCCTCGACTTGCTGTTTACCCTTGAGCGTCTTAGCCGCGCATTCTCTCTGCTCTGGTGTCTCAGGGAGAGGAGGGGGGTGGCGTTTAAAAGGAGCGGAGGTATTGCCAAGGCTGCCCGGGGGGCCACGTAGGGGACCCTCCAACAGGGCGGCCGCCTTAGTGCCACAGGAAGGCACAGAAGTCTGCGGCTAGGCTCCCTGGGCTACGTACCAGGGGGTCTGCTGGCCACGTCACTTCCGGCCGTGGGAGGGGGACAGGGGTACAAAAGCCTTCCACCGCCCACTGTACGGTCTCTTGACCGCTGCCCGTCTCGCTGTTTCCCGCCCTACCGCTTACCCTGTGGACGGCCAAAGGGTAGTACGGGGAGGGGAAGAATCTAACTTATTGTTTTGTGTTGCAGGAGGAGTTACAGGGCGATCCAGAGTCTGCAAGGTACAGAAGGGTACTATATTGCAGCAGCACAACAAGGGTGCTAAGCCAAGGATACCCAGGGATGTCTTAGCGTGTCCCCTGGAAGAACTACGGTGCCCCGTTAGTCCTACGGGCGGTTGTGGGTCTGAGCAACCGGGGGCTGCCTGGAACGCTCCGCCCACCTGTTGGGGGGCGTGAGTAAGGGAGTGGACTGGCGGTCCACTGATGGGAGGGGTGGCCTCTCCCAATAATTGGTAACCACTGATTGGCGACGGCCACGGTGCAATTTGGCTCATCAGGCGGGCAGGCGGCATAGGGGCTAGCCTGCCCTGGGATCGCCCGTAGGATAACCCACCATGTTGGCATATTGGTTATGCAAATAAACCTGCAGCAAATTTCTCCACTAAAAAGGTGTTGTGTGGTTTATTTATGTATGTTACTAAATGAGAACTGAGGAGTGTTGCCGATATTGGCACTATGAGGCATATGAGGTGGAGGGAGGGGCGCATGCGAGATTTGCGTGTGGAATCGTGCCTGTGTGTGCTGTGATGCGATGGGATGCTTCCTCTGCGAGGTGGGGGCATAGGGCATTAAAAGTGAAAAACGACCCCCCCGCTGTAGTTTGCTGCTACTGCAAAGACATCTGTTGCAACATACAACTGCACATTGAGGTTTTTGTTGTTGTTGTACATTTTTATTTACTTCCTGGCAGTGAGATGGGGGTGGGGCAGGAGGTGGACGGCGGACGGCGGACACTCTGCAGATGTGTCAGGCCGGGAGATGTCTAAAGTTTCTGGTACACTCTGAGAACACTGCACCCCTCTCTAGCCTGTGATGGATGACACCTCCTGCAGCAACAGAGCTCGTCTGTCAATCAGGGGAGAGGGAGCTGAGCTGAACAGCTGGGTGGAGCATCCTGGTTGGTCCGGTGGTGCCACATGGGAAGCTGGGGAAGAGGGGGCTGTTTCGGCAACAGTTGGCCAATGTTCTTGCCTCGTACTTTGGCCTACATCTTCGTGCCTGCAGCTTTGAAGCAGAGAGAGGGGCAGAGAGCGCGAGATTAGCCTGGATTGCATTTTGCAATTGCAGCTTTTTCAGAGATGCCGTTTCTACCTTACTGTGCTTTTGGGGGGCAGATTTATAGTAATTTAGAAATGCCGATGCTTTCGTATGTACAGCATCTGGGGGATTTTTCAAGTTTGCATTTTTAAACTTCAGTGGGCACGCCACTGGGCAAGGAGGTGCCTGCAGAGCAAGTTTATTATCCGCCTTGGCCGAGAATCAAGTTCATGTTAATCCCAGTGAGCTCAGTTGTGGTCCATCATAGCGCTTCGGCATTTCAAGGTGGTTTAAAAAGCTCTACATAACTGCAGTTGCAAATAATTTGCATTACAGTGCAGCTACTGTGACAATCAGAATTATTGTGCTTTTAAATATGTTCATCATAATAATTACCTCACTGAAGTTTCGCATCACAGTTATTTGGTCATGTAAATGGGAAATCCACGGAACTGGATACAGAGCTTTGTAGATTTACATCAGATATTTGCAGTAGCACTGTGTGTAAACAAACGCCACTGCAAAACGGATACCGCAGACTGTCACTGTGAAGACAAATAAAGAAATCAATATGGATTAATCTTGTCAGGGGACTACAACTGGAAAAAAGTAAACAAGAGGAAAAACAAATACGGGCAGGACAGAGAGAGTTGTCTGTTCTCGCATGAAGTGGTGTCCAAGAAGAATAGTCTCTGGGAACTAAGAGACGAGCACTAATCTTCTGAAGTGCAAATTATTGCATCTAGTGTCGGGAACAGCGCATTTCAGTGCCCAGGCGGACTCTGTGTAAGTTTTACACTTTTTCAGTACAAGAAAAACAAACGAGCGCGCCTCGCGCTGAAAGGAGGCAGCAGGGGGAGGGGAGAGATGAGGGGGCCTGCGCCAGTTTCCTCACTTGCGGGAGCGAGCAGGGGCACCATATGTTTACAAGTTAATTACAAACATATGGTGTCAAAGCTCGCTTCCGCAAGGGAATCGCCAAACGTGCACGCGTTGCCATTGAAAGCAATGCAACGCGTGCACGTTTTTAGGGCGAAAAGCCAATCGATTACAAAAGGTCTTTTTCCTATGCAGCGCATGCGCGCTGCGTAGGCGAGACCTAAAAAAAAAAGAACATTTACATGCATGCCGCATCACGTGCCTCGCGTCTCCAGGCACAGGCTTCCAGAGTGCACTGCGTCCAATCCTGATGCTGCTTTGTAAGCAGCAACAGGATTGGCCTGAGAACCGATGATTTGAGCTCCCACACAGACTGGGAGCCTGTACCTGATGTGGACGGAGAATACCGCAAATTGTTACGGAAGTTTCTTTCCTAACCTTAGTGAATGTCCATTGTGTATCACTGAGACTTAGTGGATGTGTTCTTCTGGACGCAGTCCGTTTAGAAATGGTCACGGAACTTTGAGCCCTAAATGTTTGGAGAGGCTATTTAATTGGTTGAGCCGTTTGACCTTTTGATCTGATTAATTCACTTATATTGAATTCTTTGATGGTTGCTTTAAAAAATATTTGTCTTGTATCCTGATGATGACCTTTGAGTGACAAGGTCAAAACGCTGTTAACGTTCCCTTTGGCAATTAAAGAGAATACAGTCACTGTATTATTGATCCTGTAATTTAGTAGACATTTTGTTTATCATTCCTCTGCCATTGTGTTTGTTTGTATACACTGTAATTTTTGTCTTTATATGTTTATTATGTGTAACCCCATGAGCACCATGCTATATGTGTGTACTATTTGTGATCCTTTCTGTTTTCTGAAATAAGTTATTTTAATAACACGAAGTTGCTTTCAAAAACGTTTTGTCTGTGGGTACCTTTATTTGCACCTTAAGTGTATTTTTGCGTGTGGTCAAACCTAATTCTTTTATGTAAAAAACGTCTTCCCTGAACCACTGTAGCTACTATGTTGTTTATTGCCCCAGGTTCAGGGTAATAGGGCTGCCCTTGCTGCAGGCAACTGCTCTCTCCAACCCAGCAATGCAGCTGGGGTTGGAGACAGCTTCCCTGCACATGTGGGTTTGGCTAGCCTGAAACAGCCGGCCAAACCCACATGCGCAGTGAAGACAGTGCCCAACACACCACCCTGGCCCCACGTTTTATTTTTCGTTTTTTCGGCTATTGGCAGGTGGGGCGATGCTCCTCCGACATAGCAGAGGAACTGCTGATTTTCAAGTCCCTACTCTGGCCATGCCAGGCTCGCTTGTCCTTGTGGAGGAACAGTGGCAGATCTGGATGGCTGTTCCAACATTAGACACTTGTGACTTTGTGTTTTTACCAGTGCATGCACTCACATGTGATAACAAGCCAAGAAAGAGACCATTCTTTTAGAGGTGCAAGACCATCTTTGCATCGGAACAGACAATCTGAATCATAATGATCTGGATTTGCCTTCGAGAGGAAGTGTACATGCCACCGATACCAATATCTTCCCCAAAGACACTGCATCACTTAAATTCTCATGTAGTGCACATAGTACCTGTTAGACTTGGCATCTTTTGGCGTGTTTCCCCTGACTTTTTGCTTTCTGACCTCCCGGTTTTGACTCTGTTTTTGCTGGTGTGATGATTCTGCGCACTTTCCTCACTGCGGTCCAGTGGGAAAGTGCAAGTGCTCCTGTATAAAATGTGTTATAGATTGGTGTTTCCATGATTGGCCTATTTGGTTTATCTGTCAGTCCCTTGTAAAGTGCACTGCGAGTGCCAGGGCCTATAGACCAAATGCTGTTGGTGGGCTGCAGCACTGGATTGTGCCACCCACGCAAACAGCCCGTAAAATGTAACTCGGGCCTGCCATCGCAGAGCCTGTGCGCAGCCTGGGGCTGCCATGTCGACTTGGCAAGTGCACACACTTGCAAGTCCCTAAACCTTCCCTTTGCTACATGTTAGTCACCCCTAAGGTAGGCCCAAGGTACCCCTGTGGGCAGGGTGCGGTGTATGCGAAAGGTAGGACATGCCCGGGTGTATGCGGCTGGTCCTGATAGTGAATTACAGCCTAGTACGTTTTTCACTATTGCAAGGCTACCTGTTCCCCCTAGGCCAGAACGGGCAGTTTTGATTATTACAGTTTATAATCCTAACTGACCCCGGGAACATGGTAGAAATTCGAGTTTAGTATGCCTGGACTCAGAATGATAAAATGCATCTTTTAGTGAAGTTGGTTTTAACATTCTGCGTTTGAAAATACCACTTTTAGAAAGTGGGTATTTTCTTGCCTAACCATCCAAGCCTGCCTCTGCGAGGTTGTGTATTCCTTGTCTGGAATGTGAGTGACAGGGGCTGGGGGATGCCAGGAGACAGGGTGAGTCAGCGCAGGGCTGAATAGCCAGATCGACCTGTAGATGGGTGGGAGGGGTCGCACCTGGGCCCTGAATAGGACAGTGCCTTCCCTCCACAATGCTGGCTCCACCTCCTGTGGTGCGTCTGATGTCCCTGGCCTACTCACTGAAAGAAGGGACGGAGACTTGTCAACAAAGTGCTCCAGAACTGGTTTGGACTAGGCGAAGGCCTCTCTGCCTTCAGAGAACAAAGGAATTTGGGATATAAATATTGGGACCCTGACCCCATGAATTTAGATCTCGCTGGAATCAAGGAACCTGCCAAGACGAAGAGCTAGAAGAACTGCCAGGAGGAGTACTGCCCCTTTGCTGTGTTGTTGCTTTGTTGGGTTGGCCTGCAGTGGCTGCTTCTGTCTTGAGCAGTGAAAGGACTGGACTGAACTTTCTACAAACTTGTGCTGAGTATCTCCAAGGGCCAGGAACCGAGCTGGCCTCCTGTTAAGAAGTCTCAGGGACTACAAAGACTTCACAAGCCTCTGGGTACCGCTTCTGGAACGCTGTTTCAGTCGCCACAGAGGAAGGGAACTGCAACCGACTCCGTCAACCGAATCCATCCCTGGCCGGTGACCTGTTTGCACCGCAGACCGCATCGCCCCGCTTCGCATCGCAACCCTGGTCTCACCTTGGGCGACGTCCAACGCCGCCAACATCGAGCCGCTGCTTGCACCGTGACCTGTGGGCACCGCAGTTCGCATCGCATCGCTTCACTGGGCCAGCCGGACCAGACCGACACTGTCGCTGCAACTGGCTCAAGAGTCGAGACCGCACCGCATTTGGGGCACCGCTCGCACGTCTGCGACGCACCGCTCCGACTCGCACCGCTGTCCGACGCCAGCTCCCGCACTCCGGCTAGGTCGCCTGCATCGCAACCTGTCAGCACCGCATCGAGCATCGTCTCGCCCTGCATCGCACGCCTTGGACTCACCGACTCCGTCTGCCCGACGCTCATCGAGCCGCTGCCAGCACCGCATCGAGGGACACCGCACCTTGCATCGCTCCGTCTTGCACCGCAACCGCGACGAACGCCGACCGGCTCGTACACTCCGTACCAGCCACAACGAGAAAAGGTACTGTGACCGAGTCTGTTCACGACTCTGCTGGCCCGTATCGACGCGGTCTGCTGGAACTGTTAGACTCTGTGGTTTTCAGCATCACGGTAGGCTCGGACAGAGCTACCGACTCGTACGAACTTTGCTTTTGTGCTATTCCTGCAAAGAAGAAGTTAACGTATCAAGTATTCATTCGTAAAGTATAGTATTGTGGATTTTTGTCGTAATTGGTCTTGTCTTGAGTATATAAAATATTGGTTATTTTTCTAAACTGGTGTGGTGTCCGTTTGTAGTGCTTACACTGTATTACTGCTGGTTATGTGCAAATGCTTTACACACTGCCTCTGAATTAAGCCTGACTGCTCGTGCCAAGCTACCACGAGGGTGAGCAGGGGTTACTTCACGAGTGTAACAACCCTTACCCTGACTAGGAAGAAGGGTCCCTACTTGGACAAAGGTGCAAGCCCTTGCCAACTAGAGATCCCATTTCTAACATTGGTTGTCAGCGGTGAGGATAGGACTTGCGTTTGCACTTGACTTACAGTGATTGGTGTGCACTACTACCATATCGCAGACCATTACGTACCACATACTGGTTCTTTTTCTTTTGGCCTATTTTTGATCTTGCCAGTTTTCAACTCACGACTTTTGTCATGCCTGAATCAATTGCATCATCCGTTGCATCTCTGGAAATTATCTTTGAGGAGGACAGGTTGGAGTCCTACGCCGTAAAGGAGTTACGAGCGATTTGTAAAAACCTGAAAGTCCAAATTAAAGGCCTCACAAGGAAGGAGGAGCTACAGAAGGCGCTGAGGGCCTGGGTAGCAGCCAGACATGCCAATGGGCAGCCTGGTGATCTCAGTGAGGAGGTGGAGGAGCCTATTTCCAGGGTAGATGTGCTTTTGGGTAGGGGGAACCCGCCAGGTCAGGCAGCAGCAGTCTGTCCCCAGAGGAGCTGGAGGACAGGCGGGAGGCAAGGCAGTTCGAGCTGCAGAAGCTCAGGCTGGAGAGTGAGAGGGAGGAGAAGAGATTGGCCATAGAGGAGAGGAAGATGCTCTTAGAGCATGAGAGAGAACTAAAGGAGCTAGAACTTAGGAGTAAGTCAGGCTCAGATGGTGGCAGCAATTCGTCCAGAAAGGCAGACAGGATTGTGCACATTCCCAAGAACGTAGGCAAGGAGTTCAAGAAGGGGGATGACATACAAAGGTGGTTTCAGGGTTATGAGGCAGCCATACACATGAATGGGGTCCCTGAGGAGAATTGGGGAGCAGGATTGTGGCCACTTTTCCCGGAAGAAGCAAGGGATGCTCTGATAGCTTTGGGTAAGGGGTATCACCTCACCTATGCTGACATGAAGGATGCCCTTCTCACGAAGTATGGTCTTACTCCTGAAAAGTACAGGGATCAGTTCAGGTCCAGTAAGAAGTCTGATGCCAACACTTGGTTGGAATATGTGGATGTGTTCTGCAGGTCTCTGGATGGTTGGGTGAAGGGCAGTAGTGTAACAGATTTTCAGGGGCTCTACAACTTGATTGCATGGGAGCACTTGTCTAGTCTATGTTTTGCAGATCTGCGCCAGCACCTAGTAGATAGTAAGCTAACTGACCCCAGGAAGCTTGCTATGGAAGCGGACCGCTGGGTGAGTACCAGGGTCCACAAGAAAGCGTTTGGGGAGACTCAGCCAAAGGTGGGCAGGGTCCCCAGCAGAAAGGTGGGGGGACAAGGGTAAAGCACAGGAGTTCTCTAAAGGGCCCCAAACTAGTACCCAGGGTAAAGGTTCCCAGCCCCCGGTGATAAGAAGAAAGGGGTCTCTACAGGGAAGCCTGTTGAGACCGGCCCCTGCAAGTGTTATGCATGTGACCAGGTAGGTCACTTTAAGGGGGACCCCAAGTGCCCGAAGGGGACACAGCCACCCACCGGTGGACAGTCCAAAGTGTTGGCTAGTGTAGCGCTTGGGGAGGAGGGGTGCCCACAGGAGGGTGGGGATCCCGCAGAAATGACCCTTGTCTCACTCGGGGACAGTGAGATGGTCCCAGGAAACCAGGTGCCCCCTAACACAAAGAAATATAGCACCTGGGTGACCATTAATGGGAACAGGGTAGAGGCTCTCAGAGATACTGGAGCCAGTGTGACCTCAGTCCGGTGTCACCTGGTGTCTGAGAAGCAAGTAGTCCCAGGAGCATTCCACCACGTAGTTGCGGTCGACAACTCAGAGCGCCAGTGTATGGTGGCGCAGGTTCCCTTTGAATGGGGGGGGTCTCAGGTCCCTTGAGGGTGGTTGTGAGCCCTACCATGCCTGTAGATTGTCTGCTAGGAAACGACCTGGAGCAGTCCTCGTGGAAGGAGGTTGAGCTCAGGTCGCACTTGGAGATGCTTGGGTTGCCAGAGTGGGCATGCGTGTCTACTCGGTCAATGGCAGCCAGAAAGGGTGATCAAAAGGACTTGGAGCCTGAAACAGTGGCCCAAGTCCCTGCCAAAAGAAAGGGCAGGGGCGCGGGAAACCGGCCCCCGAAGTTCCCACGGACCGGGAGGAGGCGGACCTCGAGGGGGACGCCCCGGTGCCTACAGGGGAGCAGGTAGCCAAACTGGGAGACATCTCTGAGCTGACCCATTGGCAGCAAGAAGGGGGTCCCACCAGGGAGGAGTTCTGCAGGGAGCAGAACGAGTGCCCTACTCTGGAGGGTCTGCGGCGGCAGGCTGCAGACCAGGCAGCTGGTAATCAGTCCGGGTCACATCTGATCTACTGGGAGAGCGGTCTCCTATACAGTGAGCCTAAGGTTGCTGAGCCTGGGTCAGCCCGTGTGCTGGTGGTACCCCAGCGCTTCAGGACCTTCCTACTGGGTCTGGCTCATGACGTGCCTTTGGCAGGACATTTGGGGCAGGACAAGACCTTTGACAGGCTTGTCACCCACTTCTTTTGGCCCCAAATGCGAAGGCAGTCAGATGCACACTGTAGGTCTTGCCAAACTTGCCAGGCAAGTGGTAAGAGTGGGAGGAAGGTCAAAGCTCCTCTCCAACCTTTTCCGGTTGTTGGAACCCCCTTTGAAAGGGTAGGGATGGATATTGTGGGGCCACTGGATCCCAAGACAGCCATGGGCAACAGGTACATCCTGGTCTTGGTGGACCATGCCACCCGGTACCCGGAGGCAATCCCTCTCAGGACAACGACGGCGCCAGTGGTGGGCCGGGCGTTAATGGGGATCTTTTCCCGTGTGGGATTCCCCAGAGAGGTGGTTTCTGATCGGGGACCAATTTCATATCGAAGTATATGACATCCCTGTGGAAGGAGTGTGGGGTAACCTACAAGTTCACCACTCCTTACCACCCACAAGGAAACGGTCTGGTGGAGAGATTCAACCAGACCTTGAAAGGCATGATCAAGGGTCTAACAGAACCCATGAGGCGTAAGTGGGACGTCCTCTTGCCATGCCTACTCTTTGCATACAGGGAGGTGCCTCAGAAGTCTCTTGGGTACAGCCCCTTTGAGCTCCTGTATGGCCACCCTGTCAGAGGACCTCTGAGTTTGGTAAAGGAAGGCTGGGAGGCAGCTCCCAGGAAAACTCCCCAGGATGTATTTAGCTACATGCTGGCCTTTAGAAACCAAACTGCCCGCTTCAGGAAACTCGCTCAGGCGAACCTAGAAGCCAGCCAGGAAGAAATGAAGAGATGGTATGACCAGAACGCCACTCTGGTCGAATTTCAACCTGGGCAGAAAGTGTGGGTAATGGCCCCAGTGGCACCTTGTGCCTTGCAGGACAAGTGGACTGGGCCATATGAGGTAAAGGAGCGCAAAAGTGACGTCACCTACCTGGTGGATTTGCAGGCTCCAAGGAACCCGTTGAGGGTCCTTCACGTGAACCGCCTCAAGCCCCACTTCGAGAGGTCCGAAGTGAGTATGCTCTTGGCGACAGATGATGGGGTGGAAGAGGAGAGCGAGCCTCTCCCTGACCTCCTGTCTACCAAGGAGCACGATGGGTCAGTAGAGGGTGTGATCCTCTCCCCTACTCTGACTCAGGAGCAGCAGGGGGACTGTCGCCAGTTGTTGGGACAGTTCGCCCCACTGTTCTCTCTGACTCCCGGTGTTACTCACTGGTGTACCCATGGCGTGGACACCGGTGACAGCCATCCTGTGAAGCACAAGATTTACAGGTTGACTGACCGGGTCAGAGCCAGCATCAAGGAGGAGGTCTCTAAGATGTTGGCGTTAGGGGTGATTGAGCCCTCCCACAGTCCTTGGGCCAGCCCAGTGGTCTTGGTCCCAAAGGCTGCGGCGCCCGGTGCCACTCCAGAACTCCGGTTTTGTGTGGACTACCGTGGGCTCAATGCCGTCACCAGGACTGACGCGCACCCCATCCCCAGAGCTGATGAGCTCATTGATCGGTTGGGAGCTGCCCGGTTCCTCAGCACGTTTGATTTAACGTCTGGGTACTGGCAGATTGCCTTAACCGATGGGGCCAAGGAGAGATCAGCATTCTCAACCCCAGAAGGTCATTACCAATTCCGGGTGATGCCCTTTGGGTTGAAGAATGCCCCTGCCACCTTTCAGAGGTTGGTCAATCAGGTGTTGGCTGGGCTGGAGGATTTCAGTGCCGCCTACCTGGATGACATTGCTGTGTTCAGTTCCAGCTGGGAAGAACATCTACAGCACCTTGAGAAAGTGTTGAGGGCTCTGCAAGGTGCAGGCCTCACGATCAAGGTCAGTAAGTGCCAGATCGGGCAGGGTTCGGTGGTGTACTTGGGACACCAGGTAGGAAGCGGCCAGGTGGTGCCCCTACAACCCAAGATTGACACCATTCTGGCTTGGGAGCCCCCCAAGACCCAGACAGAGGTGTGAGCCTTCTTAGGTCTCACCGGCTATTATAGGAGATTTGTTAAGGGCTATGGCACCATCGTTGCCCCCTTAACAGAGCTGACCTCTAAGAGGCAGCCCAGGAAAGTGATCTGGACTGAGTCCTGCCAGAAAGCTTTTGATGCCCTGAAGGCAGCCATGTGCACGGCGCCCGTGCTCAAGGCACCTGACTTCTCCAAAGAATTTGTCGTGCAGACTGACGCTTCAGAGCATGGTGTGGGAGCGGTGCTCTCACAACTGAACGAAGAGGGCCTGGATCAGCCTGTAGTCTTCCTTAGCAGGAGACTACTTCCCAGGGAACAGAGGTGGAGTGCCATAGAAAGGGAAGCTTTTGCTGTGGTCTGGGCACTGAAGAAGTTGAGACCATACCTGTTTGGGACTCACTTCCGGGTTCAGACAGACCACAGGCCCCTCAGATGGTTGATGCAAATGAGGGGTGAGAATCCAAAACTGCTGAGGTGTTCCATCTCCCTACAGGGAATGGACTTTACGGTGGAACACCGTCCTGGTACAGAACACGCCAACGCAGATGGTCTGTCCAGGTTCTTCCGCCTTAGTGAAGAGAACTCCAATGGGGTTGGGTAGTTCTCCCTACTTTCAGCTGGAGGGGACATGTGTTAGACTTGGCATCTTTTGGCGTGTTTCCCCTGACTTTTTGCTTTCTGACCTCCCGGTTTTGACTCTGTTTTTGCTGGTGTGATGATTCTGCGCACTTTCCTCACTGCGGTCCAGTGGGAAAGTGCAAGTGCTCCTGTATAAAATGTGTTATAGATTGGTGTTTCCATGATTGGCCTATTTGGTTTATCTGTCAGTCCCTTGTAAAGTGCACTGCGAGTGCCAGGGCCTATAGACCAAATGCTGTTGGTGGGCTGCAGCACTGGATTGTGCCACCCACGCAAACAGCCCGTAAAATGTAACTCGGGCCTGCCATCGCAGAGCCTGTGCCCAGCCTGGGGCTGCCATGTCGACTTGGCAAGTGCACACACTTGCAAGTCCCTAAACCTTCCCTTTGCTACATGTTAGTCACCCCTAAGGTAGGCCCAAGGTACCCCTGTGGGCAGGGTGCGGTGTATGCGAAAGGTAGGACATGCCCGGGTGTGTGCGGCATGTCCTGATAGTGAATTACAGCCTAGTACGTTTTTCACTATTGCAAGGCTACCTGTTCCCCCTAGGCCAGAACGGGCAGTTTTGATTATTACAGTTTATAATCCTAACTGACCCCGAGAACATGGTAGAAATTCGAGTTTAGTATGCCTGGACTCAGAATGATAAAATGCATCTTTTAGTGAAGTTGGTTTTAACATTCTGCGTTTGAAAATACCACTTTTAGAAAGTGGGTATTTTCTTGCCTAACCATCCAAGCCTGCCTCTGCGAGGTTGTGTATTCCTTGTCTGGAATGTGAGTGACAGGGGCTGGGGGATGCCAGGAGACAGGGTGAGTCAGCGCAGGGCTGAATAGCCAGATCGACCTGTAGATGGGTGGGAGGGGTCGCACCTGGGCCCTGAATAGGACAGTGCCTTCCCTCCACAATGCTGGCTCCACCTCCTGTGGTGCGTCTGATGTCCCTGGCCTACTCACTGAAAGAAGGGACGGAGACTTGTCAACAAAGTGCTCCAGAACTGGTTTGGACTAGGCGAAGGCCTCTCTGCCTTCAGAGAACAAAGGAATTTGGGATATAAATATTGGGGCCCTGACCCCATGAATTTAGATCTCGCTGGAATCAAGGAACCTGCCAAGACGAAGAGCTGGAAGAACTGCCAGGAGGAGTACTGCCCCTTTGCTGTGTTGTTGCTTTGTTGGGTTGGCCTGCAGTGGCTGCTTCTGTCTTGAGCAGTGAAAGGACTGGACTGAACTTTCTACAAACTTGTGCTGAGTATCTCCAAGGGCCAGGAACCGAGCTGGCCTCCTGTTAAGAAGTCTCAGGGACTACAAAGACTTCACAAGCCTCTGGGTACCGCTTCTGGAACGCTGTTTCAGTCGCCACAGAGGAAGGGAACTGCAACCGACTCCGTCAACCGAATCCATCCCTGGCCGGTGACCTGTTTGCACCGCAGACCGCATCGCCCCGCTTCGCATCGCAACCCTGGTCTCACCGTGGGCGACGGCCAACGCCGCCAACATCGAGCCGCTGCTTGCACCGTGACCTGTGGGCACCGCAGTTCGCATCGCATTGCTTCACTGGGCCAGCCGGACCAGACCGACACTGTCGCTGCAACTGGCTCAAGAGTCGAGACCGCACCGCATTTGGGGCACCGCTCGCACGTCTGCGACGCACCGCTCCGACTCGCACCGCTGTCCGACGCCAGCTCCCGCACTCCGGCTAGGTCGCCTGCATCGCAACCTGTCAGCACCGCATCGAGCATCGTCTCGCCCTGCATCGCACGCCTTGGACTCACCGACTCCGTCTGCCCGACGCTCATCGAGCCGCTGCCAGCACCGCATCGAGGGACACCGCACCTTGCATCGCTCCGTCTTGCACCGCAACCGCGACGAACGCCGACCGGCTCGTACACTCCGTACCAGCCACAACGAGAAAAGGTACTGTGACCGAGTCTGTTCACGACTCTGCTGGCCCGTATCGACGCGGTCGGCTGGAACTGTTAGACTCTGTGGTTTTCAGCATCACGGTAGGCTCGGACGGAGCTACCGACTCGTACGAACTTTGCTTTTGTGCTATTCCTGCAAAGAAGAAGTTAACGTACCAAGTATTCATTCGTAAAGTATAGTATTGTGGATTTTTGTCGTAATTGGTCTTGTCTTGAGTATATAAAATATTGGTTATTTTTCTAAACTGGCGTGGTGTCCGTTTGTAGTGCTTACACTGTATTACTGCTGGTTATGTGCAAATGCTTTACACACTGCCTCTGAATTAAGCCTGACTGCTCGTGCCAAGCTACCACGAGGGTGAGCAGGGGTTACTTCACGAGTGTAACAACCCTTACCCTGACTAGGAAGAAGGGTCCCTACTTGGACAAAGGTGCAAGCCCTTGCCAACTAGAGATCCCATTTCTAACAGTACCTCACAACATAGTTTAGTGTTTGGTGCCTATCCCAACTTGGGAAAGCTTTCTATTTCCTTCCCACTCTGAGCCCAGGCAGAGACTTTGCACACCCTCCTTATTGCAAAGTGATCACAAAGAGACAGGCTAACACGCTAGAAAATGTGAAAGCAAATGCATTGCAACGACCAAAAGGTCTTGGCAACGAGATAAAGAACCAATAAAAATGTATACTGCAGGAGCTGTAAAGTGATGACTTGTATATGTATTTACAATGATCTTATCCCCTCCATCTGAGAGGCATTGGTAAGCTTATTTAGAAAGGTTGCATGTCGAAATATTGTCTACAGAACAGCCGCTGCAGTTAAGAGCGGTGGGGCCAGGTGAGGGGGGATTTCGAGAGACAACCACAAGGGAAAATTAAATAAATAATTAATTTTCCCTCGTGGTCGTCTCTCAAAATCCCCCCTCACCTGGCCCCATCGCCCCACCGCTCTTACCTGCAGCGGCTGCTACAGAAACATTGTGCTACTAAAATACTGTGGTCAACATATCGAGGACCAACATATCAAGAAGGTAAGTGCAAAAAGGTAAGTTTAGATTTACTATTCTTAACTCCACATTTATGAACCTTGAAGATATAGTCAAGTTGTAGATATGTGGAGCAGTAAAGTTAAGCAAGCCTATACTTACCCAGAAATACTTACCTCGTCGCCATTTTGGTCGTTGATATTTGTCCACGATGGAAGCACGTTATTCTGAAGCCGGTATTAAAGTGGAATACCGTAAGAAAACTTCCTTTCAGTGTGCAAGGCTTATTTACCCCCCCGCCTATTCGACCTTGGTACAGCAGGATGGAGAGAGAATTGAGAAATAGAATAGGAGGGACAGGGAAAAGTGACAAGTACAGCGACATTTGTAAAGGTGAAGCCAATGGCAGAGCGAACAATCTCAGGTGTATGAAGGTATCAGATCAAGTTTTCCACAGAAGCACAACCCTCGAGCTCCTCTTGGTGTCACCCAAGCACTGCCCTTCTCAAATTGGCTTTATGCTGTCTTCTCCCTACTCCCTTCATCTCCCTTCCTTCAAAGGCTGGAACTTCATCTCTGATCACTGATATTAACACAAGGTAATGAGAGTGTGACAGTGCTGGGCAGATTCTTAATATCTACAAACAGTTGCAGGTAGAATTAGTGACCATAATAAATCCTCTCAAAAACGTACATGGGTAATAATAAATCAGATTTATTTTTCTGGCGATACACAGGGTGATGGTTTTCTCAACTACAAAGCATATTGGTGCTGTTGTCATTCAGTTAAACAGTCTTCAAAACCAGTTCCATAGTCTGATTGTTTCTTGTCAGATGCTGATATTTCCTGCAGTCCCATCGCTTGAATTGCAGGGTTTGAGATATTGTTTGAACGAAATCCAGTTTGTCAAATTTTCACATTTGTCTTAGGACCAGGGTAACTTAAATTCCACATATGTGTGTGACCCGGCTCGTGCTCAGCTTCTTAGAACAAAGACAGACCATTGGCTCAGCTCTGGCTCAGCTCTCCCTCAGCTCTCCTTATTAATTTGCTGCCTCACCCACCTGCAGCACCAACAAGAGTTACTGGGACCACTTACAATGAATGGGGCCTAAGACATGCTGATATTTCCTGCAGTCCCAACGCTTGAATTGCAGGGTTTGAGATATTGTTTGAACGAAATCCAGTTTGTCAAATTTTCACATTTGTCTTAGGACCAGGGTAATCTCATTTTGCTTTATAAACACCTGCCGTAGGATCCAGAACAGATCAGATTAAATGCTGCTCTAACAGCTCTAAACAACTGGGAGTAGATTTTTTTACTGAATTGATTTACTTTTGTGTGCATTTTTTATTTGATATTTTATTAATACAACTTCTTTTCATTAGCAGTCGCTGCAGATAGACATAAATGAGGAAAGGTAATCAAACAGAAGACTCAAGATTGTGATAACGCTGTCATACAAACGTGTTGTTTGTCATGCGTGCGCACATTTCTGGTGTTCCAAGATTTATCCAGTGATTCTAAACGTTGTTGTCTCAGACTTGTGTGAGCAAAGTCGTGTTCCTAAGTTTTACTGTGAACAGATAGTTGTCATTTGTACCATTTGAATTTTGCCTGAAATATTAGCAGAACCAGCCCTGAACAAAAATATTGAGGTTCAGAATGTTTGACTTTGGGTGCCACTAATTGGGGTTACACTGCTGACCAGTTGTAAGCAAGTGGGTTATTAATTGCGAAGGATGTGAGTCCTTCACATGAAAAACCTGCAACTTCCTCATTACTGGGAACCAAGTACCCTATTGTAGCACTTGACTCTGTATGGGTAGTGAAGCAGAGCAGTCCAATGCCTACTTTGGGGAGGTGGTGTGGGCTAGTAACCCCAACTCAGAGGAACACAACTAAAACACTCAATAAATTATTGTTCCGCCAGTGCTTTTTCTTATAAAAAAGAAAGATACTTCATTACACATATACTACTGGATGCTGTGCTTTAAATTACAAAGATGGGTAGATGGACCTACCTTTGGTGAAACCCTCATAACACATTACATCCCTAGTGGTCCTAAATCACAATCCCCCACCCAGACTAGACACAATACAGAAGGGTGTCATGACCAAAACGGCTATTGGCTTTGTGAGGGTCTCACTACATTGATAAAAGTAAAAATATGTCATAATAAACCAAAACAACACCATTGATATGACTAGGTATGATACCATATTCCAGCGACATTCATTAAGGCTTGTCATGACTTATTATTAACCTTGTGGTTGTCAATAATGTTATTCAAATTATGTCAATAACCACCATTAAATCATGTAATGATTTTAAATGAGTGATTGTCGATAAAACCTTTTCCTGACAGTGATTAAAGCATATAGCGGTGCATTGTCAATATTGTCATTGTCAATAAAGCATACTTAAAACAATTCAAAAAGGGCAAGGATCTTTCTTCTACTTTAACCATGCTGCCATTACAGCTTTACAATCAACCAATATGAATCCCTACACTTGAAAGCCCTTGAGCCAAAGCACAGTCTCCAGTAGCAATGTAAAACAGGAAAAACCTCTCCCTGGGGCATAAATGTGACCAACTAGGAGACTCATGATGAATTGTGGCTCACAACTTCTGTAAGGTGTGCTGCAGTTCTTGCAGTCCTCAAACACATTTTCTAAATGGTAGTGGTGTCCCTGCCATTCCATGGGGCATAACAACAGAAAGAAATCAAGCAAATATGTGAGCGCACCAGATAATTGTGCGGCACTTTTTTAGCCCAATGTTGTGCATATTTTATGAGGGACTTTTCCTCTTGAATAACTTTTGTTCTTTTCCATTTTAACCAGCTTAGCACTGCGCTTCAATTTTTAGAGGGTGGGTGCTCTTGCCCCTTTAATGTGGCACCTGGCGTGTGGCAAGGCTAGCCAAGAAAATCTCAAAAGAAGAATTCTCTACCTATCTAGTTTAAGCAATGCAAATAGTCAATGATATAACAGCAGCAGAACCAGTGCGAATGCACATGATTTAAGTAAACCACAAAAATGGATAGAAATGTATCAAAATAGTTTTATTCGATAAATATAATGACTAGATACATAATATCATCACAAATAAAAACGTCAAAAGCACATCCCACCAAATGCTCATTCATATCACAGACAAGCCATATCATATATTCACATTCTCACACTTCTATCCATATAAACCATTCATACATACACAACATACAAAGGTAGGAATCTTCCTACTAGGAGAATACAATATGGTTATAGATGGAGCCTGGATACAGAGTGATAGAAGGGTGTCTCATGAGCCTATTAACAGGTACATATGGATATATACATCAAAAACATTTAGTGAACCAGATCAGTATATAGAATATGCCCGACATAGCATTATATAGTACATAAGATCAATAAATGGGATTATCGGGTGACTCATGAATTTCCACAATTGGAATCCAGCGCCGACGCGCGTTTCGGTGTTCGCCCTAGGTTGGGCATCACCTTTCTCAGGGCATCAGAGTCAAAGACACAAGGAAACAGTGGGATGTGCCTGAAACGAAACTGGGTTTAGACAAGGGAATAAATACCAAGAGATATATTCATATAGTTACAATTTGAAGGTGAGAATATTAAAAAAAATTAGGCACAATGTCGTCTTTTAATTGTGTCCAAAGGGGTTCACTGGGCACTGGAATAATGATGCAATTTTAATAAATAGATGGGGGGAACCAGAACATGGGTCACACATGACGACGAACACAGAACTAAATAACATAAAATCACAGTACATAAACAATTATTGAAAACTAAAAAGGGTAAACAAATAACTTTTAGGGTACATAACAAAACAGAAAAGTACAACAAGCAAAATGTGCAGAGATTCTGATATATTACCTGATCAACAGACACCAGCATTCAATTTCAAGAGAGACAGGATTTAAAACAGTCAAGTGATATACATGGCCTAGATATGGGAGAAAAACGAAAAAGAAAAAGAGAGAAGAGAACAAAGATGTCAAGGAATAATTTAACAAACAATCAACAGGTGGGTGAAAGAAAGATAAAAAAAGTAAAAAAAGTAAAGACAAGAGGTATCGAGTTACCTGATAAGTATAAACACGTTTCCCGAGGATACGATGAATAAATATAATGGACAGTCTAGGGAGTATAGAGACCTACGCAGTGGCACATCAAGCTGTAAAAGAGATAAAATAAAATAAATGAATGAATGAATGAAGGGTTACCTCAACCCCAGAGATACGAGGCTAGAGCAGTGCGGGCAGCCCACTCCCACCCTAACTGACCAACTCCCTGCCGGACTGATAATCTTCTGGTGGCAGTGAGGGAGCTGGCATGAGACTCTTTTCCTGCCTGCAAGAAGCACAGTAGGGGTGCTGCTGGCAGTGTGCTCCCTGCTCCCTAGACACAGGAAAATGGAGTGAGAAGAAGCACAAAGCAAGGATGCAGAAGCACGACTGTGTTCCATTCTCTGTTGTCCCAGGAACATGATGTCCCCCGGGACAGATCTTCATTGCATTAGCTCCCCGGGATGGGTGAAAGTGGCTTTGTGTAAGAAACCCCGTGTATGCCTCCTCCTTAAAATTCCCCCCTACTGGGGAAAGTTGAAGAGGTACGAGTTGCTAAGTGCTTAATTTCCCACCTGGTCATCGCGGGGCACCAAACTTCTCGTTTCTTTTTCTTTGACCCTGTTGGGACGATTTGCTCAAAAACGGTTTTGCTTTGCTCTTGGTGGTGAGCGCTAGCCACCAGGAGCATTTTCCACCAGGAGCATTTTCATCAAGCTTCTAAATTTGATTTGCGGCAGTGGGCTTGATTTTGCTGCTGCCTTGCCAGACTTGTCCTCTGTTTAAAATCCTGATAGTCTCTCCTGCTTAGAGAGGGCATCTTCCAGAGTCTACTGCAGAACACCTTCCCTGCTGCACTCCCAGGTCTCCACAGCCATCTGGCTACTTACTTGAATAGCACCAGTGGGTCAGCAGAGTGAAAGGCCAGTCCACAGAAATCCCAAGGAAACCATCCAGGGGCCCTCAGCAAGTCCATTACTCCAACTGTTCCAGGGGCCACCTGGATTTAAAGTCCTTCAGTTCATCCTTGTAGTGGCATCAGGTGGCTTCTCCTTCCTCTGGGCATTCTTTCACTGCCGTTGCTCCCAGTTCCAGTGTCTTCTCATATGTCTCTCCCTTGAATGGGTTTTTTTTAATGGGGGTTTTTTAATGGGGGTGGAAAGATCTAAAAGCCAGGCCCCCCGGGCCAATCCTACAGTGCCACATCATTTGTCAAACCAGACCCAACCTTCCTGCGCAGCATTCTGGACATTTAAAGATGGTGACTTCAAGTAGTCCATCAAAAGACTCTCCCTGGGAACCTCAGCAGTACCATCAACTGACACAGCTGCCTGAATCCTTCCCACCGAAATTTCAAAGGGGTGCCTCTCCTGTGTTTGGCTATAAAGATCTGGTTTTCATCCTTTGTTTCTGTGTGCTTGGGTATGCCTAGGCCATTTGCAGTGTGAACAGTTACTTAGTAGGTGCAGAATTCTTCCCCACCCCTTCCTTTTCCATGAACTGGGCCAAGCACTGTTAATGGCTCTGTTGTGTGAGGGTAACCAATAACAAAGTGTTGTTCCTTATGTTGTTGTTTTTTATTTACTGCCACTACCACATACTATTCACACTCTTGCATACAGTGCATTCAAACTATAAGCCTTATTTTTATTAGAAATATCTCCTCTTTTATTGAAAAAATGATTTTATAGACAGCATTAAAAATATATTCAAGGCCTTGACTGTTATTGGTTACTTTAACCCAGTTCCCTTTGTGTCTGAAGGGTTGCTTTTAAATTAGTTTTTTGAGTCTGTTGTGTGAGGGGTCTCTGATCCTCCTGCTGGCTAGCAGAGTAATTAACTTAGCCCCAGTGAAGGCGGGGTGAAGGCCTGGAATATGATTATGGCTGAGCCAGGAAAAAATGATACTTCTCAATGTGCCATGAGGAGTCTAGTTATGATGAAAGTGGCTATGTATGTGCACTTGTGATGCATGTTTGCCTTACAATTGATTCCAGATTGGACCATGTAGGCCTAACTTTGGTAAAACGGTGTTTTGGTGCAAATTGTGTCTATCATGTGTAATTTGGTTAAGCACCCCAGTCTTTCAGTCAGCAATACAGACTTAAAATATGAATGCCCACTAACATTACAAGGCCTACCCTGGGTCAGTACCAATCCTTGATGGGTCCCTTCTGGGTTAGGCTGCCTGTGTGCAGATACCAGACAGCACAAAATGGTAGTCTCACATGCTCAGCTCCACACCTACACACACACGTGCTCACATGTTCATGTCTACCCAGCTCACAGCCTCTTACAATAGCTGCACAGCAGCAGACCTTATCTTAAAAGGCCGACATTGGCAGTTTGCAGTCTCAGCCAATTTCCATATAATTTTCAGTGAGTAATATTCAGGTGTTTAGACTCACTCACAGCAAAGGTCCAAAAACCAGGTAATAAGAAGCAAAATATCCAGGCAAATTGAATGAGTGGAACCCACTTTGCAACACCAGAACAATAATTTTAGAGTGGATGTTGTGTGAGTGTATTTCTTTTTATTTAGGTTCATTCTAGGTGCCTGGTTCTGAACTCCCTGTATATTGCATATGGACCTTGTTAGACTTGGCACCATTGGCGTGGGTCTCCCTTCCATATTTTTGCTGTTGCCTCTTATGTTTTGCTGGTTTTAGATGCTTTTGGGCACTGTGCCACTGCTGTTCACTGCCACAGTGCAAGTGCTCCCTACTGTAAATTGATGTATGGATTAGTGACTCCATGATTGGATGATTGGTTTACTTGTCAGTCCCTAGTACAGTGCACTGAGTGTGCCCAGGGCTTGTAAATCCAATGCTGCTGGTGGGCTTGCAGCACTGGTTGTGCCACCCACAGAAGCAGCTTGTAAAATGTGTCTCAGGCCTGCCATTGCAGAGCCTGTGTGCGGTCTGTGACTGCCATGTCGACTTGGCAAGTGCACCCACTTGCCAGTCCCTAAACCTTCCCTTATCTTCATATCAGACACCCCTAAGGTAGGCCCAAGGGCAGGGTGCATTGTAAGTATAAGGTAGGACATGCCCTGGTGTGTGTGGCATGTCCTAATAGTGAATTACAGCCATTTTCGTTTTTCACTATTGCAAGGCTACCTGTTCTCCATAGGCCAGAATGGGCAGTTTGATTATTACACCTTATAATCCTAACTGACCCAGGGAACATGGTAGAAAAACGAATTTAGTATGCCTGAACTCAGAATGATAAAATACATCTTTTAGTGAAGTTGGTTTTAACATTCTGTGTTTGAAAATACCACTTTTAGAAAGTGGGTATTTTCTTGCCTAAACTTCCAAGCCTGCCTCTGCTAGGTTGTGTATTCCTTGTCTGGAGATTGAGTGACAGGGGCTGGGGGTGGCTACAGGAGACAGGGTGAGTCAGCACAGGGCTGAATAGAAAGATCTGCATCCAGAGTGGAGGGAGGAGTTGCACCTGGCTCTAAATAGGGCTGTGCCTGCCTTCCACAATGCTGGCTCCACCTCCTGCCGGGCGTCTGATGGCTCTGCCCCTCACTCACAAAGGAAAGAAGGAGTCAGAAAAACAAAGTGCTCCAGGACTGACCAGAACTGGTTTTGGACTAGGCAGAGGCCTCTCTGCCTTCAGAGAACAAAGAGAAACTGTGTATAAAAAGGGGACCCAGACCCCTAGGAAATTAGATCACTTCTGGGAAATCAAGAAACCTGTTGCCAAGGAGAAGAACCGGAGAAGCTGAAGGAGGAGTACTGCCCCTGTGCTGTTTTGCTGATTGGGGTTGGCCTGCAGTGGTTGCTTTCTACCAAGGACATGAGAAAAGACTTTGCTGTGCTTTGTCATCTTGAAGAAGAGAATCTCCAAGGGCTTGAACTAGAGCTTGCCTCCTGCCTGAAGTCTCAGGGATACAAGACTTCACCAACCAGCTCCCCCTGCATTCCCTTGCTGGGAATTGAAGTGCCTGCTGTTGTGCTGGGCCTTCTGAGAGACTGCGTGTCGCTGGGAGCTGGAAGCGCGACGCAACAACGAGAAGCGTGTCGCCGCCGCAGCCACGGTCATCGCATCGCCAAGGAAGCGAGACGCCGCTGCCGCTATCATCCTCGCATCGCCGAAGCGCGGCGCATCACCGGAGAAGCGGGACGCTGCCACAGAGGTCATCGTCGCATCACCGGAGAAGCGCGTCGCAGGGCCTGTCGCGGCTCCAAAGATCATCGAGTCGCCGCACGGCCGTCGGGCGTGCACGCATCACACCAACGTTGTCACATCGCAACCAAGACGCCATTTTGTCGCATCGTACCGGAAAGCAGTAAGAAACCGACGCATCACCTCCCCACACAGTAAGGAAGCGAGCATCAACTCCCCTGCGCAGCAGTAAGGAACCGACGCATCCACTCCTCTGAGTGTAAGGAACCGACGCATCACCTTCCCTGCGACCCTTTTGTTTTCTTTGCGTTACGCATTCAAGGTACATTGAGAGTAAAGTGTCGCATTTACAACTTGAGAGAACTGAACTATTTTATAACCTTTTAAAGTCTATTTTTGAGTACAGTATTGTGGATTTTTGCTATTGGGTCTTGTGATAAGTCTATATAAAGATTACTTATTTTTACATAACAACCTGTGTGGTGTCCATCTGTAGTGTTTTCACTGTATTACTGTATGTGTTCCCAAATGCTTTACACACTGCCTCTGAGATAAGCCTGTCTGCTCGTGCCAAGCTACCAGGGGGTGAGCAGGGGTTATTTTAGGAGTGTATCCCCCTTATCCTGACTAGAAGCAAGGGTCCCTATTTGGACAAAGGTGCAAACCATTGCCAACTAGAGACCCCCAGTTCTAACATTGGTGGTCAGCGGTGAGGATTTGGACTTGCATTTGTGATTCATATACAGTGATTGGTGTACACTACTAGTGAGTGCAGACCAATACGCGACCACATACATTTTGAAAGGACTTTTTTTTCCTGGGAACCTTTATTTTTGTTGAGAACTGCCAATTTTCACAATGAGCAAAAGAGGATCCATTGCACCTGCAGATATTGAATTTGAAGAAGATAGGGTTGATACCTACACTGTGCCAGAGCTCAAAGCCGTTTGTAAAAAGTTTAAAATCTCTATGAGAGGCCTCACCAGGAAGGAGGAGCTTCAAAAGGCGCTGAGGGCCTGGTTGGAAGCACGGAATGCCGGTGGGCAGCCCGAGGAGCCTGTGGAGGAGGCAGAGTATTTAGATGAGCAGCTTGAGGGGCCATTAGGCTTACCCGGGAGGAGAGTGCCTTCCAGGGAGGGCAGCAGTGTTTCTCAAAGGGCCTGTCTCCAGAGGAGCTGGAGGACAGGGACAAAAGCAGGATGCATGAAATGGAAATGGCCAAACTGAAACAGGGAAGCCATGATAGCCTTGAGCACAAGAAATTGGAGTTGGAAAGTAAGAGGTTGGCCATGGAAGAAAAAAGGATGCTTTTAGAGCATGAGAGAGTGGTGAGGGAGCTAGAGCTAAAGGCTAGGAGCCTAGAGATCACTCCCTCTGGTGGCAGCACACCTCCAGTGCCTGTAGAAAGTAGAGTATACATCCCCAAGGAGGTTATTAAGGATTTCATGAAGGGGGAGGACATTGGGCAATGGTTTAAAGCATATGAGATCGCCATGACATCACACCGGGTCCCTGAGAAGGATTGGGGAGCGGGGTTGTGGGGCCGCTTTACAGGTGAGGGAAGGGAAACCTTGCTAGCCTTGCCCACAGATGATCAGATGTCCTATGCCCACCTGAAGGAAGCTTTAGTGGCAAGGTATGGGTTAACTCCAGAGCTTTATAGGCAGAAGTTTAGGAACTGCAAAAAGCTGGAGTCTAGTACCTGGGTGGAGTATGTGTCTTATTTTTGCAGAGCATTGGATGGATGGGTGAAGGGTAGCAAAGTAAATGACTTGCAGGGGTTCTATGATTTAATTGCATGGGAGCACTTGTCCAGTAGTTGTTTTCCAGAGCTACGCCAGCACCTTGTTGACAGTAAGCTGACTAATCCTAGGAAGCTTGCTGAGGAGGCGGACCGCTGGGTCAGTACCCGGGTCCACAAGGGTCTTGTGGGAGACTCCGCCAAAGGTGGGCAGGGTCCCCAGCAGAAGAGTGGGGGGACAAGGGTAAACAGAAGGAGTTCCAAAAGGGCCCCAAAGAAAACCCCAAGAGAACCAAGGTAAGGGTTCCCAGCCTCCCACTGAGAAAAGACCATGGGTCCCAACAGATAAGTCTGTTCAGAAGGGGCCCAAAGCATATTTTAGTTGTGTCAGGTGGGTCACTTTGTAGGAAGTCCCAAGTGCCCCAATACCGTGACCACTGCACCCACTGGTGCACCACCCCGGCAGATGGCTAGTGTAGCCCTGGGGGAGGAGTTGGGTGCCCAAGGTGGGTGGGGTCCCGCAGAGATGTCCCTGGTCTCTTTAGGAGACAGTGAGATGGTCCCTAGGACCCAGCTGCCTGATAACACTAAAAATACAGGCAGTGGGTGACCATCAATGGCCATAGGGTGGAGGCTCTCAGAGACACCGGGGCCAGTGTGACAGCTGTCAGTTGTCGGCTGGTGTCTGAGGAGCAGGTGGTCCCCAACGTATTCTACCCTGTAGTTGCCGCTGACAACTCAGAGAGCCACTGCAAGGTGGCCCAGGTTCCCTTTGAGTGGGGGGGGGTCTCAGGTATCCTTCAAGTAGCTGTGAGGCCAGCCATGCCTGTTGACTGTCTGCTAGGCAATGATTTGGAGAGCTCCCCTTGGGCGAAGGTGGAGCGGAGGTCTCATTTGGAGATGTTGGGTCTGCCAGAGTGGGCGTGTGTGACCACTCGGTCAATGGCAGCCGGTAAGGGTATTCAGGAGAACCTGGAGCCTGGAAGAAAGGCCCAGGTGCCTGCCTTAAAGAGAGGAGGCGGGGGGCACGGGAAACCGGCCCCCGAAGTTCCCACAGTCCAGGAGGAGGCAGACCTTGAGGGGGATGCCCTGGAACCTACAGGGGAACAAGTGGCTGAACTGGGGGACCTGCCTGAGCTGACCCATTGGCAGCAGGAAGGAGGCCCCTCCAGGGAAGAGTTCTGCGAGGAGCAGAAGAAGTGCCCTTCTCTTGAGGGCTTGCGGCAACAGGCTGCAAGCCAGGCAGCAGGTGATCAGTCTGGATCACACTGGATCTACTGGGAGAATGGTCTCCTGTATAGTGAGCCTAAAGTTGCTGAGCCTGGGTCAGCCCGTGTGCTGGTGGTACCCCAGCACTTCAGAGCCTTCCTACTGGGTCTGGCTCATGATGTGCCTTTAGCAGGACATTTGGGGCAAGACAAGACCTTTCAAAGGCTTGTCATCCACTTTCATTGGCCCCAAATGCGCAAGAGTTCAGATACTCATTGCAGGACCTGTCAGACTTGCCAGGCAAGTGGTAAGAGTGGGAGGAAGCACAAGGCTCCTCTCCAACCTTTCCCTGTTGTCAGCACCCTTTTTGAGAGGGTGGGTATTGACATTGTGGGGCCTCTGGATCCCAAGACAGCCATGGGCAACAGGTTCATCCTGGTCTTGGTGGACCATGCCACCGGGTACCCGGAAGCCATCCCTCTTTGGACAGTGACGGCCCCCGTGGTGGGACGTGCACTGATGGGGATTTTCTCCCGTGTGGGGTTCCCCAAGGAGGTGGTGTCCGACCGTGGTACCAACTTCATTTCCAAGTATATGAAGTCCCTGTGGCAGGAGTGTGGTGTAACCTATAAGTTCACCACTCCTTACCACCCCCAAGGTAATGGGCTGGTTGAGAGATTCAACCGGACCCTGAAAGGCATGATTATGGGTCTTGAAGAACCCATGAGGCGTAAGTAGGACGTCCTCTTGCCATTCCTGCTCTTTGCTTACAGAGAGGTGCCCCAGAAGTCCTTAGGGTTCAGTCCCTTTGAACTGCTGTACGGCCATCCTGTAAGAGGACCTCTGAGTCTGGTCAAGGAAGGCTGGGAGGAAGCTCCCAGGAAAACTCCCCAGGATGTATTTAGTTACATGCTGGCCTTCAGGAACCAGACTCGGCGTTTCAGACAACACGCTGAGGCGAATCTGGAAGCCAGCCAGGAAGAGATGAAACGTTGGCATGATCAGAATGCCACTCTGATCGAGTTTCAGCCTGGACAAAAGGTTTGGGTCATGGCCCCAGTGGAGCCCTGTGTGCGCCAGGATAAGTGGACCGGACCATTTGAGGTGGTGGAGCGCAAGAGTGATGTCACCTACTTGGTGGACTTGCAGTCTCCCAGGAACCCCTTGCGGGTCCTGCATGTGAACCGCCTGAAGCCCCACTTTGAGAGGTCTGAAGTGGGCATGCTCTTAGCAACAGATGCTGGGATGGAAGAGGAGACTGAACCTCTTCCTGACCTCCTGTATGCAAAAGAGCAAGATGGGTCAGTGGATGGTGTGAACCTCTCTCCCACCCTGACCCCTGAGCAGCAGAATGACTGTCGCCAACTGTTGGGGCAGTTTTCTGATCTGTTCTCCCTGACTCGCAGTATCACTGAATGGTGCATCCATGATGTGGACACTGGGGACAGTCCTCCTGTGAAGCACAAAACTTACAGAGTGACTGACAGGGTGAGAGCTTGCATCAAGGAGGAGGTCTCCAAGATGTTTGCCTTAGGGGTGATTGAGTCCTCTAACAGCCCTTGGGCCAGCCCAGTGGTCTTGGTCCCAAAGGCTGCCGCGCCTGGTGCCACACCCGAACTCCGGTTCTGTGTGGACTACCGAGTACTCAATTCAGTCACCAGGACTGACGCGCACCCCATCCCCAGAGCTGATGAGCTCATTGATCGGTTAGGGGCTGCCCGGTACCTCAGCACGGTTGATCTAACGTCTGGATACTGGCAGATTGCCTTAACTGATGGGGCCAAAGAGAGGTCAGCATTCTCCACACCAGATGGGCACTACCAATTCCGGGTGATGCCCTTTGGGATGAAGAATGCCCCTGCCACCTTTCAGAGGTTGGTCAACCAGGTGTTGGCTGGGCTGGAGGATTTCAGTGCCGCCTACCTGGATGACATTGCAGTGTTCAGCGCCACTTGGGAGGAACATCTGCACCACCTCTGGGAAGTGTTGAAGGCGCTGCGGAGGGCAGGCCTCACGATCAAGGCGAGTAAGTGCCAGATCGGGCAGGGTTCTGTGGTGTACTTGGGACACCAGGTTGGGAGCGGCCAGGTGGCGCCCCTACAACCCAAGATAGATACCATCCTGGCTTGGGAACCCCCAAAACCCAGACAGAGGTGAGAGCCTTCTTAGGACTCACCGGGTATTACAGGAGGTTTGTCAAGGGGTATGGCAACATTGTTGCACCCTTGACTGAGCTGACTTCCAGGAAGCAGCCCAGGAAAGTGAACTGGACTGATGCCTGCCAAAAGGCTTTTGATGCCCTGAAATCTGCCATGTGCACGGCGCCCGTGCTTCAGGCGCCCAACTTCTCAAGGGAATTCATTGTGCAGACAGATGCTTCAGAGCATGGTGTTGGGGCTGTGCTTTCACAGATGAATGAGGAGGGCCTAGACCAACCTGTAGCCTTTATTAGTAGGAGGTTACTCCCACGGGAACAGAGGTGGAGTGCGATTGAACGTGAGGCATTTGCTGTGGTCTGGGCACTGAAGAAGTTGAGACCATACTTGTTTGGGACTCACTTCCGGGTTCAGACAGACCACAGGCCCCTCAGATGGTTAATGCAGATGAGGGGTGAGAACCCAAAACTGTTGAGGTGGTCCATTTCCCTACAGGGGATGGACTTCACGGTGGAACACCGCCCTGGTACAGAACACGCCAATGCTGATGGTCTGTCCAGATTTTTTCGCCTTAGTGATGAGAACTCCCAGGAGGAAGGGTAGTTCTCCCCACATTTCAGCTGGAGGGGACACGTGTTAGACTTGGCACCATTGGTGTGGGTCTCCCTTCCATTTTTTTGCTGTTGCCTCTTATGTTTTGCAGGTTTTAGATGCTTTTGGGCACTGTGCCACTGCTGTTCAGTGCCACAGTGCAAGTGCTCCCTACTGTAAATTGATGTATGGATTAGTGACTCCATGATTGGATGATTGGTTTACTTGTCAGTCCCTAGTACAGTGCACTGAGTGTGCCCAGGGCTTGTAAATCCAATGCTGCTGGTGGGCTTGCAGCCCTGGTTGTGCCACCCACAGAAGCAGCTTGTAAAATGTGTCTCAGGCCTGCCATTGCAGAGCCTGTGTGCGGTCTGTGACTGCCATGTCGACTTGGCAAGTGCACCCACTTGCCAGTCCCTAAACCTTCCCTTATCTTCATATCAGACACCCCTAAGGTAGGCCCAAGGGCAGGGTGCATTGTAAGTATATGGTAGGACATGCCCTGGTGTGTGTGGCATGTCCTAATAGTGAATTACAGCCATTTTCGTTTTTCACTATTGCAAGGCTAACTGTTCTCCATAGGCCAGAATGGGCAGTTTGATTATTACACCTTATAATCCTAACTGACCCAGGGAACATGGTAGAAAAACGAATTTAGTATGCCTGAACTCAGAATGATAAAATACATCTTTTAGTGAAGTTGGTTTTAACATTCTGTGTTTGAAAATACCACTTTTAGAAAGTGGGTATTTTCTTGCCTAAACTTCCAAGCCTGCCTCTGCTAGGTTGTGTATTCCTTGTCTGGAGATTGAGTGACAGGGGCTGGGGGTGGCTACAGGAGACAGGGTGAGTCAGCACAGGGCTGAATAGAAAGATCTGCATCCAGAGTGGAGGGAGGATTTGCACCTGGGTCTGAATAGGGCTGTGCCTGCCTTCCACAATGCTGGCTCCACCTCCTGCCGGGCGTCTGATGGCTCTGCCCCTCACTCACAAAGGAAAGAAGGAGTCAGAAAAACAAAGTGCTCCAGGACTGACCAGAACTGGTTTTGGACTAGGCTGAGGCCTCTCTGCCTTCAGAGAACAAAGAGAAACTGTGTATAAAAAGGGGACCCAGACCCCTAGGAAATTAGATCACTTCTGGGAAATCAAGAAACCTGTTGCCAAGGAGAAGAACCGGAGAAGCTGAAGGAGGAGTACTGCCCCTGTGCTGTTTTGCTGATTGGGGTTGGCCTGCAGTGGTTGCTTTCTACCAAGGACAGGAGAAAAGACTTTGCTGTGCTTTGTCATCTTGAAGAAGAGAATCTCCAAGGGCTTGAACTAGAGCTTGCCTCCTGCCTGAAGTCTCAGGGATACAAGACTTCACCAACCAGCTCCCCCTGCATTCCCTTGCTGGGAATTGAAGTGCCTGCTGTTGTGCTGGGCCTTCTGAGAGACTGCGTGTCGCTGGGAGCTGGAAGCGCGACGCAACAACGAGAAGCGTGTCGCCGCCGCAGCCGCGGTCATCGCATCGCCAAGGAAGCGAGACGCCACTGCCATCCTCGCATCGCCGAAGCGCGGCGCATCACCGGAGAAGCGGGACGCTGCCACATAGGTCATCGTCGCATCACCGGAGAAGCGCGTCGCAGGGCCTGTCGCGGCTCCAAAGATCATCGAGTCGCCACACGGCCGTCGGGCGTGCACGCATCACACCAACGTTGTCACATCGCAACCAAGACGCCATTTTGTCGCATCGTACCGGAGAAGAGTATCGCTTCGAGGTGCCATCTTGTCGCATCGCACCGGAAAGCAGTAAGAAACCGACGCATCACCTCCCCACACAGTAAGGAAGCGATCATCAACTCCCCTGCGCAGCAGTAAGGAACCGACGCATCCACTCCCCTGAGTGTAAGGAACCGACGCATCACCTTCCCTGCGACCCTTTTGTTTTCTTTGCGTTACGCATTCAAGGTACATTGAGAGTAAAGTGTCGCATTTACAACTTGAGAGAACTGAACTATTTTATAACCTTTTAAAGTCTATTTTTGAGTACAGTATTGTGGATTTTTGCTAGTGGGTCTTGTGATAAGTCTATATAAAGATTACTTATTTTTACATAACAACCTGTGTGGTGTCCATCTGTAGTGTTTTCACTGTATTACTGTATGTGTTCCCAAATGCTTTACACACTGCCTCTGAGATAAGCCTGTCTGCTCGTGCCAAGCTACCAGGGGGTGAGCAGGGGTTATTTTAGGAGTGTATCCCCCTTATCCTGACTAGAAGAAAGGGTCCCTATTTGGACAAAGGTGCAAACCATTGCCAACTAGAGACCCCCAGTTCTAACAGACCTCTAGAGCTCCCTATATTGAAAATACTATAGAAACCCACGTAGGCCAAAATTGAAGATTTTTATTCCAAAGGGAGGTGGGAAGCACCTCCCAGAACAAATGTGGTTGAAACGCTATTATCCTCTCTACGTATTTCATGTGGGAACCAAATGAATCTAGTTAACATTATTTGAGCCTGGTGGTTTTCAAAATGCCCACCCCCTGAAGTTCCACTGATCAGATTTTTTGCCTTACTTTTAATAGATACATTTGAATGTGCTTTAACTAGCAATGTGGTGGGCAGCAATGGCTTCAATAACCAATAAGCCAGACAATGAAGATCACATTAAGTGATCATAACGCCCATTTTGGCCTACTATCCTGCTTTGTCCCTCAAGATCCATTCAACTTCTAAATAGATCTTCAAACCCTATACTAACACACAAATTTCAGCATGCAAGTTAACACTGGAGTGCATTTAAATAAAGGAAAAACCTCACTCAAGCACTTATACCCTAAAAGGCACTCTAACATTGTTTGCCACAGAGTATGAATAGTGAAGTCTTATTCTTGAAGGTTGAAACTCTACCCTTTAGAAGAATCCCCAATTTCTCCAGACCACTGCTGCACGTCTGATTCCTAATTTCCGACCTTGTGACCTCTTGAAACTGGTTTTAAAAAGCCATCATGGGAGTAAAGAATATTCAAAGCGCTTACTCTCTTTCACTACACACTCCATGAAGTTGATCCCAAGCGTTTCTGACCTGATCTCTTCCCACTCTGACTTCTCTATTGCTTCAACAAAAACATCACCAATGCTCAACACTCCTTCATTCAAGACATATTCCTTTCGAGGCCCAAGATTTGCAGTCCATGAATCTCCCTGTTCCATTACCTGCATGAATTCAAGCTAGGCCGGCTCCACTGGTGGAGTCAGAGGCGCAACGCCCTACCCCCAAGAAATGAAAGCTGACCCCTACAGCAGCAGCACAAGTCCTCTGCTTCAATACTGGAGCAATGCTGCCCCCTGGGGAGAGCACCTGCTATTCCTTAAGGGGGTCCTGAACCAATTCCTCTCTACCCCCGCTGGAGCTGGCCCTGAATACAAGGCTAGCTCCACTTCTGCAAAAGTCTGAAAACATGACTCATTGCGTTGGAAAACATGGCTCATTGAGTCTGAAAACATGACTCATTGCACAAGGCTTTATCTGAACAACTCCCATTGTTACTTTTTTTGCTAAGCTTTTTAGTGGCAACCTTGATGAATTGTTTTACAAATCGTGTGGCTTACAAGTACTAATAGTGAATGTAATAATAGCAAAGAAGGGAGACAATATGTGGTATATACATTGTTTGTTGTTCCCTTCTGTGTGCTTAATGTTTCTTTTTGAAGAAAGGCCATGGTGTCTCACAATCCATGGCCATTGGATGAATCCATTCACCCACTCCCATATCGCCTCATTTCAATCTAAACACTGAGCTAAACTGTATCAAAAATAAGTTTTATGAACAGTTTGCACACTGAACTACAGTAACACATCTGATCAAGCTATCCTGGCTGAAGAGGGGTGAAACCCCGAAACCGGTCTTAGCACGGCTTCTTTTGAAACAACTGACTCATAATGGGCAAAAGGAAGTCTATTGAGGGAGGAGTAGGTGTTGGGGATGTGGGAGAAGTGGGGGATGGTGGAAACGCAGGTAAAATTGGCAGAGGGAAAAAAGTACGAAAGACAATGAAGAATGCTGGTAGTAATTGTGTAATGGACAGAATCGACACCTTAGTTGAAGAATGTGAGGAAATATTAGCGGCAAAACCAAAATCTAATCATGATGGTGTTAATCTCCGTACAGGCATGGGAAATAGAATGAGGGCTAGTCCAAATAAGGGCTCAGCTGTCCCCGCAATGTTCTTACCACGTAAGAAAAACACCAGAAACCCGAAGGTAGCCACCAGTAAGAAAATGGCTGAGACAGTTGACTCCCCCCTACTTATAGAAACTGCTGAGCTAGATGATAGCTCGCTGCAGTCTCAACCTATTGAGGTTGTAGTTACCTGTTCAAACAGGTATGCCATATTGTCTGAGGTACAGGGAGATTCCAACATTACCTCACACATAGCAGGCACGAATAACATAAAAGGGGTGGTTGCCGAAAACACATAGCATCTGACATTACATGATGTTATTCAGGAGGTGCACACCCTGCGGGATGAAATTAAGTCTATAAGGGTGTTGCTGGAGGGTTTGAGAACTATGGTTGGGTTTCCGTCACGAGGAGAGGTTAATGCCCCTGATAGTGTAACTCGTGACGCAGCGGTTCCTTTTTTATTAAACCAACCGTTTGCAAACGTGACGATGCCTGCCTCACAAAATAATACTGGTCTGACTAAGGATGCCTCCTGTAATAGTGAGGTGGCAAAACATAAAGTGATACCATCGCGGCATACCAACATAAATAGAGGCCATATTAGAGGAGCTAACTGTAATACCCCTCCTAATAGGACTAAAGTACTTAATTTCTCACACAATACACAGAGTGACAACATTACCATGTCGAGTCACACTCAAAAAAAGGGTTTGGACTGGAGGGGGGAACAATGCTCTACTAGAACACATAGCGCCCATACAATATATATGGTGAATGTCCCAAAGGAAGTTCCTAGTAGTGGTAGGGAATGTGCAGATTCCTTAACTAATAAAGTGATACACTGGATACGACATGTTAGTGGTTGCCGTTCCCTGATTAGAGAGGATATCACTAAGGCGCGTAGGCTTACCTCTCCGAGCAGCCTATGGGACTGCATTGAACTAACCTTAAAGAATGAAGAGTTGGCCGAAAATGTATGTGCTCTGGAATATAGGTCTTGCTCCCCGGACTCGTCTTTAATTCAGATGCGGAGGGCTCCACTCATTGTCCCACCTAGATCCCAGTTGGGGCAATTCCCCCGGGTTGGAATAGATAGGATGGGTAGCTCAACGCTTGAATGCATTGATTGACTGGAGCCTGAGAGTGTTTGTAGTCCCTTGATGGCCTCTGATACTATAGTACCTGTTTGTGGTAGCCCAGGGGCAATCTCCAACTATGTGAATAGTCCTTTAAAGTGCACACAATCTATTGCAACATGTAAATTTTACTCTGATTGTCTAGTTGTGAAAGGGCACACTCTTTTGGAAAATGTCAGTAAAGTAGTGGCTACTTGTCTTACCCCCACTAGGGGAAAATTGTTATCTTGGAACATTGCAGGGTTGAGTTCAAAATTCTTGTCATCGGAGTGGCTAGCTTTTATCCACTGTTTTGACATATGTCTCTTTCAAGAGACATGGCTTTTGACACCTCTGCACTGCGAGGGATTTTTAAACTATTATGTCCCAGCGGTAAAAGGCAGATTAGGTCGTCCTTCTGGTGGTCTAACAATATGGATTCGCCAGGAACTGAATATCAATATAAAAGAACTCCCCTCTAATAATAATGATATACAGGTGCTGCGACTAAAGCTAAGTCAGTTAGAGTCAATTGACATCTACAATATTTACGCCAGGGGAACACGGGGAGGTAGGTCCGAAACTTTATCAGCCCTGGAGGACCTCCTTGAGCAATATTCTGCTAATTCTAATATTATTATAGCGGGAGATTTGAATACAACATTTGAGCCACTTGATATAGGAGATTCGCGCCTTACCGATGAGGAAGATGTTCAATGGGGCATTCCACAATTGGAACTTACCCCTGTTAAGAAGTGGACAGATGTAGTTATTCAGATTAACTCAATTTGTCTTGACAGGGGATTAAGAGCACTAAATGGGAGGACACCGCACGATAGACTAGGGCTGAGTACATTTAATAATGGGTCTAGCAATAGTAGAATAGACTACATCTTGGTGAGTTTGAAACTGTGGCATAAGATAGATGACATGGAAATAAGGGACCGTATAGAAAGTGACCATAATCCCCTGTGTGTTACCTCTGAGATGTGGTGGCACACGCGTCCTCAACCCAGTGAGGTAGAATTATGCACATTAGATGTGGTTCCTACTCACGATATGAGGCGATTGAAATGGGCAAATCTAGCCAAACAGGGTGATGTACTGACTAATATTTCTAATGACACTGACAGTGCCCTGATAGAGTTAGAAAATATTTTATCTACTGAGGGGAACTTAGAAGGTGTCACCCAGTTACATGAAAGATTTTTTGCCCAAATAAGAACTTATTTTGTTAAGAGACATAAGCCTAAGAAACTGATACCCCAAAGATCCTGCCGTTGGTATAATAACGAGTGTAGACAGGCGCGAGCTAGCCTTGGAAGGGCGATTAAAACCGGGGAGCCTGTACAGGTACGGACTGCTAGGGCGAATTACAAGATCACGATGTACAAAGCCAAGCGCTCTTGGGATGAAAATCGCTGGCAAGACCTTAGAGAGGCTAGCATACAAAATAACAGTAAATTATTTTGGAGCTTACTAAAATGGGATCCTGGTGGCCAACCTGAGGAACCACATAACCATGTCTCCCAGGATGACTGGGTTAATCATTTTAAGCCGCAGTACGCTCGATGCCCAATGGAGGAATATGGGGTAGAATTTAATCATGTGTTTTACACTAAAGAGGTTTTTAATAGCAAGGATGTCGAACTGGCCCTTAGATTGGTGCCGGGTGGAAGAGCACCAGGTCAAGACGGCATCCCCACAGACGTGTTTACACATGATAAGGAACGGTGGGGGAGATATATTAAAATGTTGGCAAATGCCATAGCACAGGGAGCGCGCATCCCGGATTCTTGGAAGGGTGCGGTAATAGTCCCGGTATACAAAAAAGGGGATAAATCATTACCCGGGAATTATCGACCCATAGGTCTGATCGACTCATTACAGAAGATTATAGGTAGGTTAGTACTAAGTAAAATACAGGACTGGATAGATGACAATAACATACTGTCTCCTCTGCAAGCCGGATTCCGGGCATTCACTAGCACCATTGATCAGGTGTTTCGCTTCATCCTTATATACTGGAAAGTGGTGTTTCTGAGCAAGGGCAGTCTTTATGCCACTTTTGTGGATCTGAAGTCGGCCTTTGACTTAGTACCACGCACCAAATTGTGGGCAACCTTGAAGGATCTAGGGTTGCCAAGCGAACTCTTATCAATGGTAATTAGGCTGCACGAGGATAATTCAGCTAGAATCCGATGGGGCTCCCAGGGCATGGACACTAGTACATTTCCAGTAGAGCGTGGGGTGCGCCAAGGGTGTGCTATGGCACCCACCCTATTTTCGCTGTTTATCAACGGCATAGTGGACCACATATCATCCGTGAATACTGATGCCCCAACACTAGCAGGGACCAAAATACCCATTTTATTGTTCGCCGACGATACCTTAATAATTTCGAAAACTCCGAGCGGACTCCAGCAAGCTTTGCTTATCTTTGAAGAATTTTGTACCGCTCGTGGTCTAGAAATTAATGTATCTAAGACGAAGTTTATGATTTTTAATTCACATAATGCTTTTAAAGGAAACATTTTAATGAATAATCAACCGCTGGACCAAGTCAGAATGTTCACTTATTTGGGGGTAAACATTCAGAGCGATCTGAAGTGGAATCAGCAAATTGATCTTGCCACACTTAAACATCGGCAATTGGCAGGTGCGCTAAACGTGGAGCACAAAAAGTCACTTACAAAACCTATGCGACTTGTGCTCCAGATTTACGATATGAAAGTGGTCAATGCGGCCCTTTATGGTGCCGAAGTTTGGGGGTTTGAGAACATGCCCAAACTTAGAGTCTCTGAAAATAGATTCCTGCGTAGCATTACCAATCTCCCCCAAAGTACACCACAGTGCCCTCTGCTCTATGAGCTTGGCAGAAAGTCCATATCAGACATTGCAAAACTACGCCCTGTTTTATACTGGCGTAGATTGTGGACTACGCCGGAATTAAAGCCGTATGCATTGGGTTTTATGGATGTTATTAACTCTGATACTTTCCATAAGATAAGTTGGCTGCGGTGAGTTAGGGATGTACTTACAAGCATGGGGATGAATTCTCTTTGGTTGGAACCACTCTCAGCACGCTTTCCCTCAAAAAAAGCACTAAAAGAAAGGTACTGGGAGGTGGTGGTGCATAACACCCATAGATGCAGTGAATCATCCTCATTGACAGGTTTGTTTTTGAATTTTAAAGACAGGCCTATCTTTGAACCCTACTGGGACAGCATAACCAAACCGTTGGATAGAAAATTGTATTTCCAGTTGAGGGTGGGCTCGCTGCCTCTTAAATCTTTTACATCTAGGTGGTCGAGCTCAGGCGATGATAAGTGTCCAGTTTGCTTATTATATAGTGAAACGATTGCCCATATGCTATTTGTGTGCCCAGCTTATGCTGCCCCGCGTCGGACCTGGTTGAAACCTATATGTAAAATGCTGGGTACGAGGAAGAGCGTGGAGGCAGAAAGGATAATACGTACTAGCACCCTATTGTATATCTCTATAGGAGTTGCAAAATTTTTGGGGTGGGCGTGGGTAATAAGGTTAAACCTGCAATAGTACAAGCAAATTTGACTGTTTAAAACTTGATAGCCGTAGATTGATTGATGTAATGAAATCCATATTGCCCAGGTAGAAGACTTATTTTATTGTCAAAAATAATTGGAAGTGAACTGATGAAATCATGATATTGTACAATTTTTTATTGTGATTCCTTCTTATTTGTTTTTTAAGGTAACTTTTAACTTTTCTAATTGTAACCTGTTCTAGTGGTAATAATTATTGTAGGATATTTATTCCTTTGTCACATATTTTACTAGATTTTAGTTGTATTCCGGACCAATCATGTGTATATATATGTAAAATGCTTTTATGACAAAATGTCGAATAAAGCTTTTTTTGGATTGGTAACACATCTGAATTCAATTTATTGCTAATGTTACTATTTTCATCTAGGCTACTTTTTGCTCTTTTTAGCCCTTGTCAAGCCATATCTATAAGAAGTCTTAGGGCCCATTCATTGTAAGTGGTCCCAGTAACTCTTGTTGGTGCTGCAGGTGGGTGAGACAGCAAATTAATAAGGAGAGCTGAGCCAGAGCTGAGCCAGAGCTGAGCCAATGGTCTGTCTTTGTTCTAAGAAGCTGAGCACGAGCCGGGTCACACACATATGTGGAATTTAAGTTATATATATATATATGCAACATATGTCCACTACATATACAATAACAACTCTTCGAAATTGAAAATAGCATATTTCTTTATGACGAGATAGATTTTAAGCACAAACTCAGAAATATTCATGCCCACACCCCCACTTCCTTGATGACTAGGCCGTTGGTGAACAAAGAGACAGGTCAGTGGTTTTGTGCCCTAGGTGGCCTAGGATAATACTATAGATGGAGCAGCATATAGTGTATTAACACGTGTCAAAGGGCTTTTTCGAGACTTTCAAGGTGCTTTCATGTGATGATGAAAGAAAAAGGCACTTTGGAAAACAATTATTTCCTAGAATCACCCGACGTGGTCAAGTGGAAGCCAAGACTGAGGCAAGGTTTCCTGGTTTTACGTTGTGCATTTCAACCACAAAATGATTCTCTCTTTCAAATCGACACTTGGATATGGCTGCCATCCGGAAAAAAGAACCAACCTAAAGCAATGCCTGCTATGCTGTTCTAATGTACACATCACCGGCTTCCCATACCTTAACAAAAAGACTGACTTTAATACCTCAGTGAAGGCTCTTACACCTATTAGCAAAGCAAAATATCTGGGTTAAGCAACCAAGATATATGTCTTTACATCCAGGCAAGTGACGTGCAGAGCTCAGCTGGAGCCAGACTCACGTGGATCTCACACTGAGTATGCTTTTTGCATTTCATTTTTTATTACCGCAAAGTGTGGGGTGGCTAGTTCAGACATAAAGACATCTATAGTGCTGTGAAAGTGCTCGAGGGGAACAATCACAACAAACTGAAAAATTAATTAGCAAAAGGGGCAATTTCACAATACTACTGATCTTCAGCATATTTCAATATTGAAAGATCAAAGTGCTGTGCTGGCCAACAGTTCTGCTACTGGACAGCAAGGGGGCAGAGGAGTGGGGGTCCAACATTAGGCTTCATGAAGGCTTGGCTTGTTTTTGGCTCGAACGTCCAAGAGGACCGCAAGCTGAGCCAGAGCCAGACATCTGGCTCGAAACAGGCTCTTGCCTTCAGTGGCTCACCCACTCTAGTTACTACAAGTATCGGAATTAGGAGTTTTGCATCTTTTTTTATTACATCCTGTGAATACTGAGATGATAAAATCGTAAAAACTGAACATCTGCCTAAATTTTTGGAGCTCGCACATGCAGTTACTTATAGGGGGAACCCAGTAAATACTGGGAGATGCGGTATTTGGTACCAAAAGCACCCAAATCCATGTTATGTCCGATTTCAGAGGCACAACTTGTAACAGGTCGATTCATTCTTTAAATTCTGAGTACATCAGTGTCCGTTTTTAGGTCTCGTCTAGCGTTGCAGCGCGAATGCGCTGCCATCGCTTTGCGAGGCATGCAGTATACACTATAGTGTGGGAGCTTCGTGGAAGCTCCGCCCACTCTTCGGCCCATCTTCTTCATTGGCTTAGGTTATAAATGCTACCTTCCGATTGGTTTTAAGGTTGTTAGTCCCTCCCCATGACAGCCATGTCAGTCATTTGTATCCTTCCATGGCTACTGGCCCCTTTACTCGAAACACTATTTTCTTCCCTGTGTCCCCCCTCACCCCCTCCCGCAGTCTGTGACTTCTCTGCCCCCCTCTCGCCCCCCCTCCCGTCCATGCCTTCCCGCCCTCCCTCACTCCCGTTTCCAATGCAATAGGTCTCGCGTAAATGCGAGTCCTATTGCATTGCAAATGCTTGTTTATTAACGGTGAGCACTATTTTCTTCCCGTTTCTCTTCCTGCACGCTCGACGTGCTTTGCTTACGTTCAGCGCACACGCCAGTTGTATGACACCAGTACGGAAGCCGAAATGCAGACGACTTTTGAAACAAAGGTGTTTTCACGAAACGGGCATTAGTACACCAGTTTATTTCCCAAAAATCATTTTCACAATGTGCAATAAAGTGTCGGCACTGACACCCCCTCCTAGGCTCTGCTTTTTTTAGTGCTGCGGACCCACACGGACATAACTGCCGCCTCCCCCTTCACCTCAGTCCCCACAGGCCCCAGCTCATCAGAGGCATTCCATGCTGCGTGAGAATGTATTTCTGAAAGGAAAGGGGACGCAGTTTCTCTCGTGCTGTCTGTCACTGGAAACTGTCTTGTGGTTTGTGGCTTCCTGGCCCTGGCCTGCCTCGCTAAGTTGTTTTGGGCCTGGCTGCCATAATTCTTTCCTTTGCACACGTTACTCTGGGCCGATGTTCTATCGACCTCTGCTCTTGCCAAGTTCTTTTTGCACTGTCTGCATTTTCTATCTTTCACCTTTTCTCCTGTTCACTTTGGGCTCAGACTGCACAACATGTACAAGGTCGAATAACAACGTTTCCTTGTCTTGTTGATTTGGCCAGTCCCTCACACCTAGACATAACACTAGGTACAGCTGTCATGGAAAAATTAGTGTGCTTTTAATATTGCGGTTGGCCCGCGCTAGACACACTTGGAGACGACCTTTCCAGAGAGAAGAGCTGTGATTGTCTGCTGATGTAGTTTTGCATCTAGAGACTGAGGTATGGGGGTTCGCTAGTCAAAGCCCAGAGGTCTTCTATTTTCATAATAAACTGGCTTCCAGCACGGGGAGGGTGGTAATGTTAGTTAGACATATATCCACTGCTTTATGAGATGCTTTCCCCGTTCGTATTCTATAGAGTTGTAACTATGCTGATTATATTATTCATATGTATTATGCTAGTAGTACTGACACGTGTACTGTATCTTAGAGCACGTAAGTTGAAATAAACATTTTAACCTATACAGTGTCTCTTCTTACGCATGTTGTGGACAGGTACGAGTGAGTGACGAAAGAGTGTTCTTGCTTCTGCGAGTCCTGAGATAGAGATACCGTGTTCTGGGTTGTCCAATCATTGGCACATTGGTGCCAATGGGACGCTAAGGCTAGTTGGGTTGGGGTTTTAGGTACTAAGGGTTATGGTTGGCTCACCACTATATTCCGAGGTTCTATTATCCTGTGCATAGCTCTGTGTGTGCAGAAACCCTATGACATGGCACCCAACGTGGGGCGGCTTATCTGCGAGGCGCTTGAGTAGTACTTGTGCTTGTCCACTAACCCCTCACGTACGCTTCCGGAAGCGTGTGTGACGGCGATACCTCCTATATTGAAGTTTTTGTAGGTTCTTTCAAGCTTGAAGTTGTTAAAAAAGGTTTCTTAATCATAACCCTTTTTGTGCTGCCTCTTGTAAGGTTGTCGAATAATCCCGTTAGTAATGGCGGGTATAGACATAGCGGCGCATAGCCGCACAGCACTCCGGGATCACTTACGGGTGTATGGAGTGCCCGACACGGGAGTCGAGCTAGTCTTTGTGGTTCAAGCCGATCCGGCTTTCCACTTTGAGGTGTTCTACTCTTGGATCACTTTTCCAGCGGTGGACGCGAACGATAATCTGTTCCATGAATATGAACCCACTAATGTTCCCGCTGTCTATCGACCGTATACTACTCTTGAAGTACCGCTCACGGCTTGGCAGCACCATGTTTGGTTTAATGGCGCCCTCCCACAACCGACTACCACGGTTCGTTTAGGCCCCTTATCTATTGAGGGGGCCACTTGGCCTGTTTTGGCCGGGTACACCCCACATCCGCGTTATATGACTATATCAGTCGCGGAACTGCGCACTATGTATGCGGCCTTGGTGCAGGTGCATCGAGCTTTAGTGTGATATGTTACAGGCAGCATCCATGGAGCCGCTCCTGGAGTTGCCGGCCAACCAGCTGCTGCAAGCGGAGTGACCATAAGTCCTGTCATGGTGAATTCGGTGATGGGCAAACGTCCACAAAATAAGGATGATTTTCCTTATTGGCTTGCAGAACAATTTGACCAGTTGGAGGCAGTTTTTCCACACACAACCCCGGTGGATAAACACCGCATTCTTACGATTAGTTTGCCAAAAGACTTAATTCCTGAGTTGACAGCATGTGACAACTGGGGTAAGGTATTCGCAGCAGTATATTCTAAGTGTTTTGGTACTCCTTCCATGACAGTTCTCCCCTCAGTAATTAAAAAAGTACAGGATGAACATGGCCCTGAAGCGGCTGTGGAATTAGGGATGAGACTGGTGGGAGTGTTTGAAGTAGTAGCGGAGCTGATCCTTGCGAATGTCAAGGGCGATGCCATGAACTTTCAAGTAGCGAATGCTTTGGCTTTGGTCCCAGAATTGGACAGGCCTCGCGAATTACCGAAAATTATTACCCAGGCTTACAAAACTATTGGCAGAAATAGCCTGGGCAACAAGCCTTTTGCAAAACAGCAAACACAATCGCAACAACAACAACAACAAACCAAATCTCAGCCTGAGAAAGATGAGAAACCAGTCTTCACTAAAAAAAGTTGGAGGCTGAAAAAACAGGGTAAGCAACAAAAGAAGCCGGGGTCGAGAGGCGCATCCCCGGTTTCAGTCTCTTCTGAACGCACTTATTATTTACGCGATAGAGCGAGAATTAAATCACCGGATAGGTTTCAAATCCCTGATGCGCGTTCTCCTCGTTCTTTACAGGCACAGACTTTGTCACAGGCCGGTGGAGGAGACCGCCAGGATAGAGGGAGGGACCGAGAGGCTCCCCAAGGACGAGACCAACCTCGACAACAAGTCAGAGGAAAAGCAGAAGACTTTCAACGTTTTCGACCACAATTTCAGAAGAAGAAAGTTGCTGCTGTAACAGCGAAATATGCCACAGACGGTGAGAATGAGGCTCCTGAATTGGACGTGGGCAGTAACCCTCCTAGACAGCGCCGCGGAAGTTACCATAGTGCGGGAGGCGCTACGTCCTCATATGGAGGCGACAGCAACTGAAACATTCATTACTGTCGAGACAGCTGACACCAGAGTGGCACCCCTAATAGACTTTTTAATATTGTCATTCAAATTGAAGGTGATATACAGCGTATTATTAAAGGGATTTTTGGGAAAATCTAACCTCTTCATATGACATTTTATTAGCGGAGGTGGATTGGCCACCCCCATTCGTTCTAGCTGCACGTACAGGGAGGAGGCAATCCTTCCGAGCTTTTCTCGACATGTCCCAAAGGACAAAGCGGAGGCTCTGGCAGCTGAGTGGGCTGTGTCCCTGGCTCCTGCGTTATACCGCAACCACGTGGGTTGGGACGAAGAATCTCCCCCCCATGAAATACCTTTGCGTCACTACCGCAACCACAACCCCAATATCCCATAAAACGTGAAGCCAAAGGCCCCGTTTCCGAAATTCTGACTCAGTTGGAATATCAGGGAGTAATCGAAACCTGTGTATCACCTATGAACAATCCCCTTTTCGCGGTTTCTAAACCCGATGGATCGTACCGCTTAGTTTTGGATTACCGGCATTTGAACTCTCATTGTCGGACCTTTGCGGTGCAAAATACCCATAGTTCTGCGCTTGTAGACAGTCTTGTTCATAAAAAATATAAAACGACACTTGACCTTTCAAATGGATTCTACACGCACATCTTAGCCCCGGAGAGTGGCCAATGGTGTGCTTTTACTTCCGGTGGTAAAATGTTTAAATTCAGGCGTCTTCCTATGGGCTACAAAAATAGTCCAGGCGTTTTCGCCGCTCGTGTTGTCTCTTTGTTAGACGGCATAGATCCAGACGCATGTTCGTACGTGGATGACATTTATCTGACAGATGACGAATTGTTTCCGCATCTGATCCGAGTAGACCGCATTATTCTTGAATTTGCGGTTCAAGGTTACAAATTTAACTTTGCTAAATCTCACATTGCTGAATTTACCGTTTTGTTCTTGGGCTATGAGCTCAACAATGAAGGTAAGGGCTTAGCCCCTCATTTCCTAGAGAAATGTGCACTTCTGTGCCCTCCTACTAATCTGAAGAAGCTTCAGTCCTTGCTGGGTTTTCTGAACTTCGGACGTACATACATTCCCGAATACGCCCAGCGTATCAAACCACTGTATGCTTTGATACAACCTACCTTTTCGAAGTCTTGTTGGCTTCCGGAGCATACCTCCATTCTACAGTCTTTGCAGACTGACCTTCTTGAATCTAAATTTCTTTTGACGCGTGATAACCACACAAACCTGGTGATTAGAATCATACCAGGGGCAGTGGGTTTCACGTACTTAACCTTTAACGAAGGTGATACGGTACCCATCGCATACAAGTCACATCTGTACACTTCCGCGGAAATGCGGTTTTCCTCTGTAGAAAAAGTTCTAACAGCAGTGCAAATAGCGATTCTAAAGGAGCGCGCACTGGCACAGGGAAAATGCATTCTGGTGGTAACACCATATCCTGCCTTAGAGGCAGTGACCAAAGCAAGTGTACCGAACTCTAAAGCTTTGCACCCCCGTTGGATTCAATGGGCAACATCTTTGACGTCTCCGGATGTCACTTTCATTTTCGATTCTTCTCTTCAGACTCAGGAGTTTTTACAGTATGAATTCGTTCATCCTCCTCCTTTGTCTTTACTGCCGCTTGAGGATTACGATTGTGTGATCTACACTGATGGTTCGGCACAACCAGCCACAGGGTCCAAGCATGCTTATTCAGCCGCATGTGCTATTGTTGCAGGTACTTTTGTGAACGGAGAGTTCAAATCCTCTGTAGTGCACACTCAGACACTCGGGGATAGTACCGCACAATTGGCCGAGCTGCGCGCTTTGGTGCTTGCACTTGAGTTCGTTAATCCTGATGTGACCACTCTAATTGTGTGCGACTCTTACTACTGTGTTCAATCATACAATGACAATCTGTTCTTTTGGTCGCAAAACGACTATAGAGACGCTAAAGGCAACACAATCAAGCATAAAACGCTTTGGGTTCGAGTGGCAGAATTACAAAAACGTCAGCCGCTCACACAGGTGGTACACACCCTAGGCCATCAGCGGGTGGGCGCACACGCTGTTGGTAACAGTTTGGCAGATGAAGCTGCCAAATCAGCAGTAGTCACGTGTTCAGTAGCAGCAGTTACTAGATCCATGTCTAAAATAGACACCGATATCTTGGCAGCTATTGCTGCGACAAAGGAAGGCGTTAATTACCCTAGGGGTTTTCCTTCCAAATATTCTTATCAGTTAGGTCCCGAACAGGCTCCTTATGTAACAATACCCGGTGTTGGGGATCGGCTGATCCCCAACGCGGACCGCAGGTTTTCCTTGATAACGGCAGCCCACGAAGGCATGGCTTCGGCTCATGCTGGTGTGTCTGCGACAGTTTCCATCTTACAGCAGCGTTACTGGTGGCGTGGTTTATATAAAGACACCCGTACTTATGTGCTTTCCTGTGACGTTTGTCAACATATCAAGCCTTCCACGGTTACACAACCACCTCAGACCTCGGTAGGCATTTCTAACAGACCCTTTGGGTGTGTTTACTTGGATCACTGCGGTCCATTTTCTTCAGACACTGCCTATAAATATATCTTAGTGGCAGTGGACTCGTGCACACGGTTCATCTGGGTCTGGCCACAACGGAGTGCTGACGCTCGAAATGTCATCAGGGATTTGCGTGTCTTTGTGGGAATTTTCGCATGCGGCACCTTCCATTCTGACCAAGGTCCGGCGTTTGCCTTTAAGGCTTACAAGGACGCAATGGGTTCATTGGGGGTGCGGGTGAAATTTTCGTCTCCGTATAGGCCTGAGGGCAATTCTATCGTTGAACGAATGAACCGTGACTTAAAGCAATCCTTGACAGCTAGAGTTATAGGTACTGGCAGGAACTGGCTGGCCCACTTGTATACCGTACAGCGTGCACTTAATAATCTCCTTAGAAGACCTCTGGGTGGGCGGACCCCATACGAAATGCTTTTCGGCATACGAATGTTTGTGCCTGACCTTGATGGTCTAGACATGGCGGCGCAATCCGCCAAGTTTGATGTAGATAACCATTCTGCTATGTTACAGGACTTACAAGGAGCCCGAGACAAACTTGCAATTGTACATTTGCCTTCAGCCACAGACCCCGCTCTGCAGATTCCGGTTGCCGGCTGGCTTCCGAAGATTGGAGACCTGGTTCGAGAGAAGGTGGAGAACAAAAAGAATTCGGCCCCTCTTTTCGTGCACCGGTTCCAGTTCTGGGCTTGAAGGGAACACGTACAGTAATCTTACCACCGCTTCCTGGTCGCAAGGAGAACAGATACATCTCAGTGGAAAATGTCAAGCTACAACATCTGGCCGATCCTGAATAGTGTTACACCAGCGGTCTCTTGTCCTGCCATTTATCGGACATGTGTTCGAGGCACTCCTGCCCGAACGGTCACTGATGTTACCATGGAGATGGTTGATTTGCCTGAAAATATATTCGAACCCCTGCATCCCCCTGCATCGACGAGGACGAGTATACCTATCCCGCAACAGAGTCGGTGGCACACCAACCAACAACGCCACTGAGCCCGACACGTTTTTCCTTTGACTCGGATTCCACCTCTTCAAATGTCCCGTCCAATTTCAGTCTTTTTGTATCCTGGTTTAGAGACAATTTTTGGTTCCACCCTGGACATATCTCTGGTTGGTGCTTTTCTTGATTTTTTTGTTCATGTCCATTGGCTTTGTCACAGTGTTTTTCTACTCATTAATGGTCACTATTTACCTGAACGCTCTGCTGTGAACAGTGTTACTGGAACTTTGGCTCCCCATTCCTCCTCTCACATCATGAAGCGTGACCACACTTTTGTGAACATATCAGCGTTTCCAGTTGCTGATGGCATCGTATGGGATGCGGTAAACTTTCAAATCCATGGTCCAACAGAAATTATTAATGTACCAAATGTCCTTCGAGTTTCGATGGGTGATGTAGTAAAAAGTAATATTCATTCTGACGATTGGGATGTGCATGCCGTTGAAGCGTTATTTGCGGATTTAAAATATTATGCTTCTTTTAATGCTGAGGATTTGTATATGAATTCTGCAAATTATGCCGATTTGTACTGCTACCAGCATTGGGGCAACCATTTTCTCCATAAACCGAGTGCACTACGTAGCCCTGTTACCTATACCCAATGGGAACATTGCCCAAACCCCAAACCAGGTAGCTCCCAGACCCTTAGAAATAAATTTACCTATTTCACTGATTTCAATCGATCAAACCCTAGGTCCTATTACTTTAAACTGAATGCCCCAGCAACTCAGAAAATCATGTTGACCCACACAAAATTACTTTATTCGGGTTCCTTTTTGAAAGCCTTAGCTGTGGGTGGTTATGAGTACTGGAAGGACACTGTAGATTTGAAATCAATCTGGGGCTCAAAGCCATGGCAGGTGCAGGGCACAGAGGCTTTGCACCGTGCTTGCCTTATCCCAGCCCAAATTGTGTTTCTAAATGCTTCCATCTATCAGACTACATGTTGGGGTTTGGCCACTACTAAACAATTAAACGCACCTTCCCTACCATCCCTGTCAAGCGCTCCCAATGATAGTTTGCGTTTTAATATGTCCCTTGCAACTTTGCAGGCCATGTTTCAGGACAATTCATTCAATGTTTCTACACTTGTACAGTCACCCTGGTTGGTATGGCCCATATCGTCTAATGCCTGCCAACTGCGTTTTCACGGCTCAGTTCCTGGATATACACAGGACAGGCCTGATCCGAGGTTTTCTGATTCCCGTACTGTCACCACATATTCTGTTGGTAAACTATGCAAACAGTGGTTGCAGCATTCGTCCCTAGACTCTGTAAAACAGCATTTATCCCTCCTTTCAGGCAACATTGATCTGTCCGACTTTGTTTTGGGACCTCGTGGTCCACGACCGAAGAGGTTAATTTATGAAGCGTATAATGAACTCTGGAAGCTATCACAAATGGAAGCTGCATCCCGTCTTCGGGAAATAGACCAAGCAAATTTGGAAAAGGTGCTTGCTGTTGTTGACAATAGTATTAATACCCTGTCGTCCCGCATTTACACATTAGAGAATATTGTGTCCTCTGTTGTTGATATTGTACAAGATGATGTTTCTATATTGTACCATGGTCAAAATCAATTGCGTTCAGTAATGCAGTTTGCGTGGACTTTGCAGACCCTGAAGTTAGGTAAAGTTCCTTGGAATTTCTTGAACACCACCGCCCTATTTCTGCCTTTTAATTTGACTGAAAAACAGTAGTTCATGTCCATGAAAGATGCATCGTACACTTTGTTACATATTGAAAAAGTGGATCCTTTACCATTCTCTGTAGCGGAACTAGATTCTGCTGTGTGGCTAGTTCATGGGGTTATCGCTTTACCTTTTTCCTTGTTTGAATTTAGCTCATGCATGAAACATTATCCTGTGGGCCGTTTCCAGCCTTTGGGTAGTGCCTTCCTGCATGAACTCTGGTCCTTGCCTTTCATGTATAAATGCCTTAGAGACGGCAAGGAAGTTTTTCTCACGGGGAGTCTTGTGATTCAACTGTGGGTCATTCACTTATTTGTAAACATATTAAGCTGCACGGAGCTTGTAGCGTTTCCGTTCCAAATCTTGCATGTGTGCTAAAAGGTATTCCTGCTCCTGCTATTTCTCCCACCTTTACTTTGCTTACTAATGGTAGCTATTTGCTTTTAAATAACGAAGACTGTTGTGGCTTACAGGCCGGCATTCCGTATATTGTCACGGTTTCGCACAGAGTTGTCTGCTGCAAGAATGTGCTTTTTCCTCCCCCTCACGACATCGTTGATAATTCTATTTGGCCTTCCATTCCAACCATGGAGGCAGATTTCAATAAGTTGAGCAGAATAAAGGCCCTATTATTGAATGAGGAGGTTATGCTCACATCCGCCCGGGAGACATTCATTCTCCAGGTGGCGAGTACCCACAGTGAAATACAGGCCCTTTTGAACACTGACCTCCCCCAACATTTCTGGGAGTTGATTCATCGTATTTTTAACGCATCAAACACTGAGGGTCTGGTGCACTTTTTTAAGGTTGTGGGGTCCGGCCTGGTGTCCACCTTCCAAACTATTTTCGGAGTGATACCGGCGTTCATTCATTCTATTTTCTCCAGCGTCTTTGGTGGATTCCCATTAATCCTCGCCTTGGCGGCTGGTGTCTTGCTGTTGGTCTGTTTTCTGCGCAATGGCTGCTCCCAGATGGGCCCTTCTCGATCCCGAACGCCTCCAGCTGCTCCGTGAGCGTCTCCTGGGCAGTTTCGGTGTCCTGCCATTGGCGACCATCAGTGTGTCATATACACTTTCTTTTCGCTTTGCGTATTTCACTTGCGTGCAACCTGTGATGTCTTGCATCCGCTGTCCTTTCACCTGGACCATGGATTATTGCCTCTCCAATTCGTCGTTGTCTGTTCCGGATTTTGTTCGGTTGGTGGGTCCCTTAGAGGCCCATGAACAGGACTGTTCCGTTACTGGCTGTATGACGCGTGCGGCTGCACTTGGGATTTTGGCACAATGGGATATCTGGGCGGCTGCTCAGGATCTCCTACAACAGAGCTATATTGAATATCACGCAAGCTGTCCCGCATTGCTTTTGGATGCTCCGTCCTCTGAGGAACATTCCTGCTCGTTTGCTCTGATGGACTGGATGGCATCTATGTTTTCTGACACTTCCAATGATGTCCTCCTGGATGCTATTGCGTTTTTCTGCTCTTACACGCTCCTGGATTGAATGGCCTGCATTGCAGGCTCACATTTGTCATTGGACACTTTTGTTTTTTTTTAAGTCCCTCTCCCTCATTGGGACTGCATAGCCTACAGACCTTTTTGTTCTGCTCGGCCCATTTGAACACTTTCTTCGTCCTTTGTCTTGGCTGATGGACTGTCCAGGGGAGGGTGTCTTGTGGTTTGTGGCTTCCTGGCCCTGGCCTGCCTCGCTAAGTTGTTTTGGGCCTGGCTGCCATAATTCTTTCCTTTGCACACGTTACTCTGGGCCGATGTTCTATCGACCTCTGCTCTTGCCAAGTTCTTTTTGCACTGTCTGCATTTTCTATCTTTCACCTTTTCTCCTGTTCACTTTGGGCTCAGACTGCACAACATGTACAAGGTCGAATAACAACGTTTCCTTGTCTTGTTGATTTGGCCAGTCCCTCACACCTAGACATAACACTAGGTACAGCTGTCATGGAAAAATTAGTGTGCTTTTAATATTGCGGTTGGCCCGCGCTAGACACACTTGGAGACGACCTTTCCAGAGAGAAGAGCTGTGATTGTCTGCTGATGTAGTTTTGCATCTAGAGACTGAGGTATGGGGGTTCGCTAGTCAAAGCCCAGAGGTCTTCTATTTTCATAATAAACTGGCTTCCAGCACGGGGAGGGTGGTAATGTTAGTTAGACATATATCCACTGCTTTATGAGATGCTTTCCCCGTTCGTATTCTATGGAGTTGTAACTATGCTGATTATATTATTCATATGTATTATGCTAGTAGTACTGACACGTGTACTGTATCTTAGAGCACGTAAGTTGAAATAAACATTTTAACCTATACAGTGTCTCTTCTTACGCATGTTGTGGACAGGTACGAGTGAGTGACGAAAGAGTGTTCTTGCTTCTGCGAGTCCTGAGATAGAGATACCGTGTTCTGGGTTGTCCAATCATTGGTACATTGGTGCCAATGGGACGCTAAGGCTAGTTGGGTTGGGGTTTTAGGTACTAAGGGTTATGGTTGGCTCACCACTATATTCCGAGGTTCTATTATCCTGTGCATAGCTCTGTGTGTGCAGAAACCCTATGACAAAACCGCATTTCACGTTGCACAAAAGATTTCAGCTTCCTGATGTGTCTTACCATTTGCAACCAAACCTCCTACAATATACACCCATGCAGCTGTGTTTGTCATTTACATAAATGTCATTAAAGGTGTCTGTTCACAGTGTAAAGACGTAAACCCCCCTTATCTAATTGGCTGGCAGAACATACAGGCAGCTAACTGTTACATCTGAGGGCCCCTGGGCCGTACAGAAGCGGGCGCCGTGCGCGGGAATGCCGCGGCGAAATAAAGGACACACACACGCGTTGGATATCAAGTCCAACGCCGCCCGCCCACCTTTATTTAAACTACGCGCTCCGCCTTCCGGCATGAGTGCAGGGGTCGACTACTTCCGGCGCGTGCGCCGGCGACAATGAACTGGCACGCTAACTGTTACATCCCATCTCAACTCAGTCCTTGACTGGCTCCTGGGTGCCTCACCACTCACTTACTTGGCAGGCAAAGTCTCTCAGGCGAGTGCTCAGCTGTGGATTTTCCCTCAGAGCATACCTGAGTTGCCCTCTGCTGGATCTGGGTTCAGAGACTGGTATGCTGGGCGAGGGGGCTACCTCCTGGAGCTCTTGGGTCGCTTCCGGAGCCCTCGGTGATGGGGCAGGCTCCGGATGGTAGTCCTCTGCCTCTCTGGGCTCCGATTGGCTGTCGTCTGGTCCCTCAGGATTGTCGGCCGCCTCGGCATAATGGGCGGGGTTGGTCACTTGCTTAAACCACGATATGTTGCGGGTCACAGTCTCTCCTTCCTTGTCGACTGTCACCATGGTCCCCTTCACGTCGACCACAGTCCAGTACCCATGTTCATAGCGAGTCCGGAATTTCCCTCCGGGCCTACGGTCCTTCATGATGACGGTGTCTCCACGGCGCAATTGGCGAGATTCAGCTCTCCTGGCCTGGCTGGCTGCATTATTCCGTTTCTCCCTTCTCCTGAGGGCGCCGTCTTCGTCAAAAGGAGGGGGTGTCCACCCCGGTGCAGTAGGGAGGCCATCCCGGTGAGTGCCGTTGAACATTAGCGCCCAGGGCGCTTGACGCGTGGAGCTCTGAGGGGTGCTCCTGTATTCTCGCAGGAACTTCTGTAGGTACTGTTCCGGATCGGCGTGTTCAGCTACTGCGATGCGAAGGGCCTTGTTAATGGTCCTCATAAATCATTTAATCTCGCCGTTGGCCTGAGGCCATTGCGGGGTGATGCGCCTGTGTCGGATGCCTTGGTGTTGTAGGAACTCCCGGAACTCGATCCTTGAAAGGGGGGTCCATTGTCACTCCTGAGTTCTTCCGGGCACCCGAACATGGCAAATATCTTCTCTAGTACTGGGCCGACATGCGAGAAAGCAGTAGAGTTGACAACCTCCACGACAGGGTACTTGGAGTAGCTGTCAATCAGGGCTAGGGTGACTCGTCCATCCGGGAAGCTCCCGAAGTCCACACTTAGCTTCTCCCAGGGGCTTTTCCCGTGTTCTTCGGTGTGGATGGGCGCCGGCCTCTCGGGGCCCCTTGTCACTTGACAGGAGGGACACCTCTGGACTGTCTCGTCGACACGGGCATCCATTTCCGGAAACCAGACCTTTTCCCGCATGTGGGCTCTCATCTTTTCCACTCCTTGGTGCCCTCCGTGGGCGAGTTGGGTTGGTCGTGATTGGAGGGACGCTGGGATAACTATTCGAGACCCTCTCAGCAGAATTCCTTCCTGGGTAGCGCTCAGCTCATTCCTGACCCTCCACATATGTATCAGACTCTCCTTCTCTGGGCCTGACCAGGAGTTGGCCGACTGTAGGCACTGACGCCAGTGTCCCCCTTAGACAGCTGCTCGGACTTTGGTTATGACGGGGTCTGCTTCCGCTGCGACTGCCACCTCCTCGAGGGTCAACGCTCGAGGGCACGTGAGCACCGAGATCATGTTCAGGTGGGCTTCAGTGGAGTCGACCTCTGGTTCTTCACCTCCGTCCTCCGCTGTGGTTGGGTGTCCCGAGAGGAAATCGGCAGGGTTTTTGGCGCCCGGCCGGTATGCCACGTCCATCTCATACTGCTGGAGCCCAATGGCCCACCGTTCGATGCGTGGTGGTGAGTGTGGTGCCGAACCTTTGAACAACGGTACCAGGGGTTGATGGTCCGTGATGATCCTGAACGGGTGCCCGCATATGGATAAGTGGAAATGCCTGCATGCCCAGCGGATTGCCAGGGCTTCCCTCTCAATTTGGGCATATCGTTTTTCGGTCGGGGAGAGTGCTTTACTGCCATAGGCTAAGGCAGCCCACCATCCGGGCTCTTGCTCTTGGGTCAGGACGGCCCCGAGACTTACGGGGCTGGCGTCCACAAGTATCTCTGTCTGCCTGGAGGGGTTGAAGTACACCAGTGTGGTGTGGTCGAGGAGAGCACTCTTGACTACCTGGGCAGCGGCCTCTTCGGTCTGGCCCCATTGCCACATGGCATCTGCGCGGGTGAGGTTTCGGAGTGGTTCCGCGATAGTGGCCAGATCTGGGATGAAACGGCTCCAGTAGGTGGCCATCCCGAGGAAACTGGGGACTTCAGCCACTGTTAGAGGTGCTGACGCATTCTTGATGGCCTGGGATTTGCGGGGGTCGACCTGGATTCCTTCCTGTGTGAAGGTGTAGCCAAAGAATTCTATCCGTTGCTGGAACAGCAGACACTTCTCCCGGTGTAGGGTAACCCCGTGGTCCTGGAGTCTTTTCAGCGTGGCTCTCACGTGCCGGTAGTGCTCTTCGTCCGTCTGTGAGTGGATAAGAATATCGTCACTCACGTTTAGTACGCCAGGTAGCCCGACCAGGATCTCTTTGATTGTGTTTTGGAAAATTTCGGCGGCTGAGGATATGCTGAAATTTAGGCGTTTATACCTTCTGAGTCCCAGATGCGTGCTGAAGGTGGTTATATATCGGCTTTCCTTGGCAAGCACTAGTTAATGATATCCGGCATTCAGATCCAGCTTTGAAAACCATCTGGATCTGTTCAAGTCAGCCACAATATCATCCATGGTCGGCGTTATGTGGCCTTCGCGTCGAATGGCCTTGTTGTGGAGGCGCATATCAATGTAGAGTCTTATCTTCCCCGGTTGGTGAGGCTTTTTCGGCGATTACCATGGGGGTCACCCATGGTGTGGGCCCTGAGACCTTTTCTATGACCCCTTGATCTTCTAGCTTCTGCAGCTCTTCTTCCACTAGCGGTCGGAGGTGGAAAGGGATCCTCCTGTGCCTCAGTGCTGTTGGTACAATAGTTGGGTCTAAATGCAGTTTGATTGGAGCTTTCTTTATCCGCCCCAGCCCCTTGAACAAATCATCGAATTGACTGAGCAGTTCTTTGGTCTGGTCAGCTTGCACGCTCCTGGCGAACGTCACCAGCCCTAGGTCTTCTGCTGCATGACTGCTCAGCAGAGTGTCTGCCTCCTGGTTGATGACGTGGATGTCCACTGTGATTTCGGTGTCTTCTGACCGCACTGGCACGGTCATTTTCCCTTGGAGGGGCAAGGGTGAATCGCTCCCATAGGCGAAAATCTTTGTCTTTGACGGCTGAAGTTTGTTGTATTGTTGGATTCCCATGACGGTGATTGATGCACCCGTGTCGATCACCGCGCTGACTTCTGACGCAGCTATGTGCACTGTGCATCGGGGCTGGGGACGCCTTCGTCTTTTCAGAGCTTGGGTGAACGAGACTAGGTATGTCTCTCCTTCTTCATCAGATGAGGATTCCTCTGCTTGATAGAGGGTTTCTCCCTGGCGAGGACGACAGCGAGATACTCGATAGTTGGCGGACCATTTTCCGCATCGGTTTGGGACGTTTTCCTTCCTTCCGTTGCGCCTTCTTCTTGTACACTGAGGCAAAGTGGTTCGCAATACCACAGTTGGTGCATGTCTTCCCTTGTGCCGGGCATGACTGTGGGGGGTGATCTTCGTATCCACAAAACCCACATTGACCTTTCAGAATTGGCGGTGGACGGCCTTTCGAGTTGTAGGTCTTGTCTCGCACCCTGATGGCGTCAGCTTGCTCCGTCTTGACGGTGATATTCTTTTCCGTGTTGCGCATCAGTGCGAGGTCCATTTCCTCCACCCGCACGGCTGAAAGATCATGGGATCGTGCCAGCACCAGTATGTCATTCATCGGTATGTTCGGCTGCCTTAGGATAAGGCCTCTTAGGACCTTGCTGCGGATCCCTAGAATCAGCTGGACTCTGATCTCCTCTGCTGCTCTCTCCCCCACGAGGTGAGTACTAGCGAGTTTGCTCAGCCTCGCATGACAAGAGTCCACTGACTCCCCTTCTCTTTGCTTGGCTTGCCTCAGTTTGAAGTGCTCAAAGTCTGGGTTTAGTTGAGGGTCAAAGTGTGCATTTAATGCAGCCACCGCCGCTGCATAATCCTCAGGTGGTCCGGTGTTAGGGAGGTGTTTAAAAGCATATAGATTTCCTCTCCCGCGTAGTGGAGAAGCAACGAGCGCTTGACGGCACCGTCTGTTTCTCGGGTGGTGATGAAGTAATTTTCTAGGCGGCCAAGCCAGACTTGCCACCTTGGCGATGCTGTGGCGGGGTCCGCTGAATCACTAAAAGGAGGCAGGACACCTGTGGGCGGGTGTTGTATTGTGGTCCTCGCTGGGGCCTGCACGCCATTCTCTTGATCACCCATGGTGCTGGCTGGTTGAGATGGCTGGGTCTCTCAGCGAGAGTGCTGGGCCCTGACAAGCAGCTCTGGGATCTTGTGTGGTATGGCTGGCGCTTCTTGGTGAATGCGGCTTTGCGGCACGTGCTCAGGCCTAGCTGGGTAGAGACTAGTTTGGGTGTGGCCACCGCGCAACGTGCGCGACTCACCCGCGATGCTGTGGGCGTGCCCTGCCCTGTAGTGCTGTACTCTGGTGCCGGATGGTGAAATCTGCCCTTTTGTGCTGGCTCCCCAGTGTTGTTCTTGTGCTGTATGCCAGGCCTCACCGCCTTCGTGGTAGTGCGTGGGCCCGTTCTGTGCTGCTGGGTCTGCCCTGTGATCGACCGGTGCAGTCGCTGGGCGCGCTGCAGCTCCTCTCTGCAGGGAGCGCTGTGGAGCGTGGGTCGCTCCGTCCCTCATCGCCAGTGTTACATCTGAGGGCCCCATGGCCATACAGTAGTGGGCGCCGAGCGCGGGATTGCCACGATGAAATAAGGGACACACAGGCGCGTTGGATATCAAGCGCGGACTGCCCAATGCCGCCCGCCCACCTTTATTTAAACTACACGCTCTGCCTTCCGGCGTGAGCGCAGGGGTCGACTACTTCCAGCGCGTGCGCCGGCAACAATGAACTGGCACGCTAACTGTTACACTAACTACAAAGACAGCAACACATCGAAGTTCATCACCTGACCTCCAGAATAAACACGACCAGTGTGTACTTACAAAACTACTCATGACCGCTGTGATCTCTCCGCCAGAGAGGAAGCCCCACGCCCAATATTATGTGAATGAAAACTGAAAGCGGCTGGGCGCCGTGTTTGATGTGTGCTGGTTCTAGTTGCCAGAGGGTAGTCTTGAATTTACCGCATTGCTAAATTTCATGAATAGTACCCCCATAAACAGAATATAATCTGCCATCGCTGAATATTAATAATTAATATGCCTACAGTTATTTAACTGTGGCAGTCGCTTTCAAAATCCCCAAAATATGTTAGCTCTAGAGAAAAGGCGTAGTTAGGATTAAGCTGTGTGGATTGCAGAAAACAATTCATGTTGGTTTTGTTTTCAGGCATATATGGAAGCATGTAGACATCTTACAGGTGGAAAATGTAAAACAACTTCATAACTAAACCAAGAAAGGCTCACCGGATGCTTAAAAATAATGTGCAGTGTCTTCATTGTCCAAGTAAAAAATAATAGTTTGAAAATTTGCAAATAAAGTGCTTTGAAGTCACTTAGATTAGAGTGGAAATGTGTCAGGCCTTCAGAGACTTGTTGAACGACCACATCATTATAAACGCCGGTAAAATGCTGACAGAACGGCAGTCGGAATACACGTGTTATGAGAATTTTAAGGTGACGTATGAAAAAGAGTAGTGGGCAATGTTCACAATTTTCAAGTATTACCAGAGAACTGTTAAGCAGCTGTGAGGTTGGTGGTCGTTCAATGACAAAACAACAGCAGTGACAGTTTACCAAAATGCCAGATCAAGAGGAAATGACCTACACTTTAGCGCCGATAACATCGCAGAAAGTGACATCACTCAAGTGACATATCATCTTTAATAAGTGTGTGGCATTCTAGGTCTCTACTCCTGTTGCCAGGAGCTTTGGAATGTATATGTAAGAGGCTGTCAGTTGAAGCTGAGCCTCCTTCGTGTCTGTATGGTTCCTGTGGATGGGATCCTTTTCTTCCTGAGAATAAACCCAAATCTGGAAACTCCTATCTGCGCAGAGCTTGATTCTTACATTTGGCGACAGAGGATGATGGGATACACTAGAAAAGGATCTCAACACCTTCTACATTAAGCTCTCTTTACTGAGCTCATCTACCGCTTTTAACAAACTTTGGTCTACCAAGCCGCCTTGAGGTACTGTTCTACATATTTTATTTTCTTCATTTTTTTTTTCCCCAAGGCGCTGCGCATTACTTCCCTTATGTAACTTTCATGTGGATTACTATCGTCTCCTGAAAGTGAAAGTTACCAACGCGTTAAACCTGACTTTTGACTAACAACTTAGTCATCTTCACGCATTGGCAATTTCAAGCTGTCTTCACCCTCAATGCTTGTGCGCTCATGTGCAGCGTTTTAAGAAATTTAATTACGTTGGCTTACCGGCGCTGCAGCAAGCTTTGTTTTTGTTTGAAGTTGCCTCACGCTCGAGGCTCCTCTGCGCCCTCATGCAGTGGAACCTGCTTTCTTTGTGACAAAGTTTCTCCATCTTCTCTCCGTTTCCGAAGCTCTGCTGACGTCACCTGCCTTTTGACGTTCCCACGCTGCTCCCTACGTTGCGTGGCGGCCATCTTAGGTTTCCACTGCTGCTGCCTCGAAGTCTCTTACATCGGCGTCTCACTTCTGTGATATGCACACAAGTTCATTTGGTGTTCTAGTGTTTCAACCTCGTCGTGAAGATATTACCGGCTACATTCATTAATAATCAGAGACATTCATTTGCTGTTCTACTGTACCAGCGTTGTGTTTTGTGGAGACATCGCCGGCTACTTTGATTTATATGCGGAGACTTTCTGACACCTCCCGGTTCATGTCAGTGATGCGCACACTTCCATACGGTAATTTCACTACTGTGTGCATATTTGTTACAGTGATGCGCACACTTCTTTGTCAACTTATTTACAGCGCACATCTTTTTCTGTGACACGCTCACAATTAATCAAACTGCGTGTCATTTTGTGTCTCTTCCCTCTGTGATGCGCACATTTTTGTGACAAATTGTAAAAGAACATTCATTTCCTTTCTGTGACACGCTCACATGTGACAGTAAATTTAACTTGCGTGTCAACTGTTTTTCATTCTGCACATCTTTACAGTGATGTGCACACTTATGTGACAATTTTCATTACTGTGTGCATTTATTTCTTTTCTCTTCTGTCACACACACTCTTGATTATATTGCCTGTCATTTTGTACATCATTATACAGTCAAACATCCTGTTGGCATTTCTAGTAACGACTCAACCTGCGACACGTGCACATTTAAAATTTTACTTCATTTGTAAAGGCTCAACCTTTGATTTTTGCACACATTCTCAAGAAGTCTCATTTTTATGCTTGCAAATTGTGTGTTGTTCCAGTGATACACACACATTTCTTTATTTCCTGTGTTACTTATGCAATTTTTGGTTAAATCTTGTTCATATTTTGAAAACTTCTAATTAACTGCTTTCAATATGCAAAATGTGCCTGCTCCACCCTTCTTTCTCTCTAGCTCTGGTGATCCACCCATACGGTGGCAAAAATGGCGCAAAGTCTTCGAAAGGTATGCCAGAGTATGTGGTTCCTCCTTGAGTGCAGATAGAAAAACAGCTTTATTGCTGCATTTTCTAGGATCAGAGGGACAAGAGGTATTTGATCATCTTCCCTAAATACATGATCCTGATCTTAATGAATTTGAAATTTGCATTGCTAAACTGGACAAACATTATCTGCCTAAAATCAGTACCATTCTTGAAAGGTATCATGTTGGTCGCAGGAGTCAACTTGAAGATGAGTCCATAGAAAATTATATAACCGCTTTGAGAAAACTGGCTTCTTCATGTAAGTTTGGTTCCACTGTGGATGAAAGAATTAGAGACCAATTTATGTTGGGTTGTAATATTGAACGTGTCAGAGAGGAGCTATGGCAAAAAGACGAGCCCTCACTTGAGGATGTTTTGGTCATTGCTAAAAGGATCGAACATTCTCTTAAGTGTGTTGAGGTCATTAAAAAGAATGGTGATAAGAAAGAAAAAGATTCAGTTCAATTGGTCAAACAAACTCAAAAAGTAACTAAACAACTTGATCAAAAGAAACCTGATCCAAGAAAAAATAGGAAATATAATACTTTCAACCCAAATGTTTTCGCTGTGGCAAATTAGGTCACTTGGCCAACGACAAGCTATGTCCGGGCTGGAAAGCTACATGCACTATTTGTAAAAGGAAGGGTCATTTTGCTGCAGTGTGTAAAGGCAAATCCTACAAGGGAAAAGTAAATGAAATTTATGAAGAAGATGAATATGTCAAAGATACTGATCCTGAGCTTGATTGTGGTCAAATTCTTCTACAAGTCACTGGTAATTGTGAGGGTAAGAATGGTCCCATAGATGAGGTTTTGGTGCAAGGTGAAAGTACCTCTCTTTTGTTTGACTCTGGTGCTAAAATCACCATAATTTCAAAAGAGTTCTACCTTAAGAAAACCAAGCACAAAATAAAAATCTGTCCTCCTGACATTACACCACGTGCTTATGGCGGTGAACCAATTAAGCTTTTAGGTTATTTTTGTGGTCCCGTTGAATACAAAGACAGAATGATCAACGCTAAGATTTACATTTCTTAAAAGGGGACAGCATATTAAGCTGGTTCCACCAGAGAGATCTTGGTGTAATCTTAGATCCCAATGCCTCACCTCCTATTAGATTAAGAGAAAACTTCAACACACACTTAATCTCTACTGTAGGAAGCAACTCCTCTGAAGACTTCATGCAAATGGTGAAGTTGAAATTTCCTCAAGTTTTTTGCAAAACCTTGGGCTGCTTGAGAGATTACGTGCACCACATTCGGTTGGTTGATGGTGCTAAACCTGTGTGCAGCAAGGTGCGTAATATCCCAGTTGCTGTACGTGAGCAAGTGTTGAGTGAGTTGGAACGTTTGAAAGCTGAAGGCATAATTGAGGAGGTTGAAGTCACCCCTTGGCTTGCTCCGGTGGTAGCTGCTAAGAAAGCTGATGGGTCTTTACGTCTGTGTGTGGACTTAAGAGAATTGAACAAACATGTTGTAGTAGATCGCTACCCTTTGCCGAAGATCGCAGATATGTTGATGCTACTTCAAGGTGCAAAAGTCTTTAGTACCATAGATCTTAAATCTGCTTATCATCAGATTAAATTGAGTGAAGATTTTAAAGATCTTACGGCTTTTGTGACTCCATTTGGCACCTTTCACTTTGCCAGGCTTCCTTTCGGCCTTGTGTCAGCAGCTTCGGTTTTTCAGAGAGCCCTAGAAAATGTCTTAAAAAATCTCACCAGAGTAAGGGTGTATCAAGATGATATACTGATCTTTGGGAGAGACAATAGAGAGCATGATGAACGAGTTCTGGATGTTTTGTGTAGACTTAATGACCATAATCTCACGGTCAAAATCGAGAAGTGCAAATTCAGGAAAAGAATCTATTGATTATCTAGGTCACACCATTTCTGCTGGGGGTGTTATGCCCAAGGCGGATCTTGTTAATACCATTCGCAAACTACATTCACCCGCTAGTAAGGAGGAATTGATGAGTTTCTTGGGGATGGCGGAGTATCATAGCAAGTTTGTGCAGGGCTTCGCCTCTCTCTGTGTAAAGATGAGATCATTGTTACACAAGGGGTGTGAATTTGTGTGGGACCAGGCGTGTGAAGATGAGTTTCGTAATCTCAAGGAGAAGTTGAATGCTGCACCCAAATTGAGTTGATTTGATCCAAAGAAATAATCATATTTGATAACTGATGCCAGTATGAAGGGTCTTGGTGCCGTTCTACTTCAAAAGAATCAAGGTCAGGATGACATAATTTTATTTTTGTCACGGAGACCGCGAGGAGCTGAATTGAGATATTCTGTTATAGAAAGAGAAGCTCTCACTGTATTTTAGTCCATCAAGAAACTAAAAAACCTGTTGTGCGGCAATGTGTTTGAAGTTAGGTCTGACCACAAGCCCCTGTGTGAAATCTTCAAGAAAAAAGGCATTGATGCTGTGTCTAGTAGGATCACCAAGTGGGTTGTGGCTCTGCAAGACTATGATTTTGAAATTAAGTACCTGCCTGGAGTAGACAACAAGGTTGCAGATGCTTTGTCACGTCTGGTTGATTCTGGTGAACAAATTTCATCAGATGATTGCCTACAAGATGATGAAGACATGGTGTGTGGCATAGAGTGTGACAGTATTACTCGACAAAGGTGGGTTGAAGCTTTAACTTCTGACAGTGTGTTACTTAAGGTTTTGGAACGTGTGAAGACTGGTTGGAAAACCAAAGGTGAGGATGAGTTAGAAAAATGTTGGCATGTCAAGGACGAACTTTCAGAGCACGGTGGTCTACTTGTGAGGGGTTTGAGATTAATTCCTCTGTCTGTCCTTAGGCACGATCTTGTTGATTTGGCCCATGCTGGTCATCAGGGGATGTCGAAAACCAAAGAGAGACTGAGGTTGTCCTATTGGTGGCCAGGGATGGATTTGCAGGTAGAGCGCTCTATCAGGGATTGCGTGCAGTGTGCCTTGAGTGAGAAGGTAGCCAAACCGAAGGTCCAACCGATTGTCATAAGAGATCGCCCTGATGGTCCTTGGAAAGAAGTCGGACTGGATATTGTTGGCCCTGTTCATTCTAATGGCTCTGAGTGGTATGTTCTTGTTCTGGTAGACCTATTCTCCAGATGGCCTGAGATAGCTGTTACACGTGGCATAGAGACTAAGCATGTGAAATTTTTTTTGCAAAAAGTCATAGCCAGGAAGGCATCCCTGATGCTATACTAACTGACAATGGCGTTCAGTTTGTCTCCAGAGAAATGCAGCAGTTCCTAGTTCAATATGGCATTAAGCACAAGAAATGTGCCTTATACCATCCTGAAACCAACGGAATGGTGGAACGCTTCAATCGTGTTCTTAAAGAGACGATTGAGATGGCTAAATCCTCTGGGTCAGACTGGCTTAATGAAATTTTTAAGAAGGTTGAAATTTATAGGTTGTCCCCTCATGCCACAACTAAGAAAACCCCCTTTGAACTTTTCAGGGGCAGACATCCCAACACGTTGGTGGCACCTACATGGGTAAATGACTTGCAAAACGCTCGGGGTGGGAGCTTTGATGAGCATGATTGGAAACTTACTGAGTCAAAAAAAATAGTAGCTCGCAAGGAGCTTTATGACTAGAGAAAGAGTGTGAAAGAGACTATTGTGAAAGTGGGAGATTGGGTCCTAATTAAGAATCCTTGTAGAAGAGGCTCTTCTACAACATTTCTTAAACCTTTGCAAGTTATCAAGATCTTTAATAATGCTGTCAAAACTGCTGATCACCGAATATGGAACTTGAACAGAGTGGTTGTTGTTAGAGATGATCTGGTACCTTTTCATCCACTATACAAAGGTTCTGGTCCCAGCTCGTCCAACAGTTATAGTGGTCCAAAAATTTCTCCCGCTGGTTCAAAGAACTCTAATCTCTCTAGTGGTCTAAATAACACTCCTGGAAGCTCGAAGGGATTTGTCAGGGCTTCAGGCACTGTACATAGGTCCATAAGAGTATCTTCCACTCCCACATACTTGAAAGATTATGTACAGTAAATTTATAGTTTATGTTATGTGATTTTTCTCTTATGTTCATTTTCATTATCCTTGTATATATATCATTTATTGCTTTACTCTGTTTTGTAAAGGAGGGAGATGTGCGGCATTCTAGGTCTCTGCTCCTGTTGCCAGGAGCTTTGGAATGTATATGTAAGAGGCTGTCAGTTGAAGCTGAGCCTCCTTCGTGTCTGTATGGTTCCTGTGGATGGGATCCTTTTCTTCCTGAGAATAAACCCAAATCTGGAAACTCATATCTGCGCAGAGCTTGATTCTTACAAAGTGTAATAAGGATAAGGTGACAAAAATGTAGCGGTAGATAAGAATTTATATTTTAATTATGTTTACAAAGCTCAGTGCATTGCATTAATTTGATTTCGTTTCTCCTGTTCATTGTTTTGAACTTTTTCTTATTCTAAATCCTTGTCTTAAATGCTTCCTTTTTTTTGGTGCATTTTTGTAGAAGCTGTCTCCGAGAAATGCTGTATTCAGTCTATGGCTGCATGGATAAATACCTATAAGGTCCCAAAGGCGAGACCGATTGCATTGCAAATGCTTGTTATAGTATGCGACCTTTATCACTCGCAAAACTGGACCATTCATAATGAGTGCCTTAGAAATGGTCTCGCCAGGTTTATCTGGCACATTCTGTTTACTAGATAAATGTTTGTTTTTTGTAGTTGTAAAAATGGACGAAGGACTCATAGATGCGTGCCTAGGACGTGACCTGCTCACATGCTGTAAGATCGAAGGCAGTGCAAAGCTCGACTGTCACGCGGAGTCTATGTCTCATGAATATACTAGGTTGATTACTCCCAGGAAAACCAGAAATGCTTTTGTCTGTCTGATTGCAAAGCATCTCTAATGATTTTTTCCATGCAATTTCTCTCCAGAAACATTTTCGTTGCAAACATTTGCCCTATAAAAAGATTAAAATATGGAAAATCAGTACTTCCTATTCAATCAATAGGCTGTGTGCGTACAGAGATGAATGTGAACATTAAAATGTGTTATTTAATCTCGCCTTCAAGCACCACTTCAGGCCGAGCAAGATCCATTCATTGTATTTCAACACAGCACTGAGGAGAGTGTAATTGTCCAGTACTATAAAGTCCATTATTCGGACGCAGTATATTAGAAAGGTGTGACACCGCAGCTTACTCTGGTTACACTGATTCACTGACCTCTTAGCTGGTTTGAAGATCGTTAGGAAATGTTTTATTCTATTATTTAATTTTAGGCTGGGCACTAAATGTGATAAGAAAGTCCATTTGGAATCTAGTACAGCATAGACCTACTTCCAAATGCAGATCTTAAGCTTGAATCTCAGCGGGACTGACTAATCCTTTCATCCCTCTAAGGTTGATAAAATTAGGTTTATGTCAATTTACCATTCGTTCGATGAAGTCGTGCGCGTGTGAAAAATTGCAGACTCCCAAGGGTTGATACGTTTGTCACCATTGCAAAACTGCCCCTGCTGGTGAATTTTCTCCTAAAAAAACGATTTTTCAGGAGAATTTTCTTGATGGTGTTTTCTTACAGAAAAAAATTGCGTTGTCTGTCATCAGATATTTCTTTTAACCTTCTCCGAATGACAAGTTGGTAAAGGTTAACAAAAACATCAAGTTAGTTGAATCCAGCATCACCACCTTTAAACATCAGTGGATAACACACAATAACCAATAAGTTTCGTATTAGTAACAGCTACTCTTGTGACGAAGTTGCAAGCCACGTGGCAACAAACGTTAAATAAAATAAACACGTAGAAGTCCCTAGTTATGCCGATATTGAATTCACCAAGAAATTTCTTTAACATTTTATATAATAAATGTCTAAATGTAAAATACCACATGCCATTTTCTTTTTCTTTTTCCCAATAAGAAATGGAAGCCTTTTACCTTGCACCTTTATTTCCGTAATGGACCTTTGCACTAAGCTTCCTGTATGGTGACATTGATGCTGCTTTCCGATTCAGAAATTGTAGGCAGTTCATAAAATGTAGGACAGTTTAAGAAAGAAAGATAGGATGAAAGAAATGATTTACTTTTGGAAAAAGTGTGAGGGAGTTCTCAAACTGCATTATCTCTTTCGTGAGCAGCTTATGCACTCCTGGTTTTATCTTCACATTCTGGTAGTTGTAGTCCATCTTTTATAAGCGAAGGAAAACTACCAGTCAAGAATCTAATGATGAAACAGGACTCTCCCACGTGACAAAGGACAACTTCAGAACCGAGTGGCATACACCTTGAATTGCTGCAAGCAAAGTAAGTAAAGAATCTGTTACACACTTTTTTTGCTTGCATAAAACTGTAGGGAGCAGATGGAGTTTGCACCAGACTATACCACATAAAGGTTTTTCCACCAGCCATATAATGGCGCAGCCAGAATTTGCTCTCTGCCCTTGTGTTCCCATAACAAGAAGAGTCACAGAACCTTCCATCAACGCTGCTGAAAGCACCCACCTTTTTTTGCTGGTTGAGGCCATAGGTTTTATGACTTCTGCTGGAGTCAGACACCAGTGGACTGGGCTTCAGCCTCCGTATGCTCTGCCAAAATGTATCACCTTTTAAAAGTGAACCGTGCTGACTTTATTTTCATTTTACGGGTGAGGTTTTGCAGAAACAAACACATCTTCTTGGGCATTTCAAACATTTGTTTTTTAAAGTTGCATGTTTCCCAGTCTGGAGGTTCATGTAGTGAATAATTACATCTCTGGAAATGGAGGTAAATCAAAGTGGCTAATGTTAAAGGCCTGTTTGGAGCAAAAGGGGCACTTGATAGATTAAAAGCCTGTCTAGATAAAGGGCGGAGGGGGGGGTGATAAGAGGTGGAGTTGTTAGTGAATTAGTAGTTCCGTTTTGAGCACCCGAGGAATGTCCTTATGGTTTGTAAGACATCATTTTTCTCTTGAAGTGAAAATTATTTGAGAAACAAATATTTATATTTTGGTTAGTCATTATTCCTTTAATGACATGGCTGGGTGTTAGAAGGTGGTTCTGACCATCTGAGCCGCCAGGATTTTTCGCTTTTTGAACACCTATTTGTTAAGCTTTTACTGTGGGAGAGCCTCATAAGTTGGGACTCACCCACAGTGAACTCATGATGAAAGGGACTACATATGTATTTTACTGGTGTCCCCCTGGCGCAAGTAGGCCGCTGCGCTGCAGCCAGAGTAAGGGGCACTGGGCTGGTTACATGCAGACACGTGTGTACATGCGTGTGCACAAGTGTAAGGGCTGCGCAGGGGAGATTCCTGGCGTGCGCAGCCCAGGAGCAGCTACAAAGTGAATGGTGTGGCAGGACTTATGCAGAACTGGGTGGGGACATGGAATAGGCTTTCTACAATGGGAAGAAACATTTGAGGGAAAGTCAGTGTGCTTTACTGTTTTTATTCCCTTATTCTCCTATGAGGATGGGGAGCACATGGGCTAGTTTTACTTTCCCAGGGCCTACTAATTCCAGACACGCACTAAAGTCCACTGTAACTTATGTGAGAAGAAGTATTCTGCAGAGTCCAAAGTCATATTTGTACTGCTTTTGGCTCATCAAGAAATGTCATATTTCTCTGAGTCAGCTCATAACCAGGGCCTGGTGGGGGCTGACCCTGCCAGGCTGAATTAATGACCTTCCTCCCCAAGCTGTAGCATCAGAGTCCCAGCCCTGCATGACAAGCATTCCAAGGGCGAAGGCCTCCTCTCCAAGAAGAGAGGATGGGTGGAGCTACAGGTTAATCCATCAGCAGCTGTCACCTGGTGCCAGGCACCAAGCTGCTCTGGAGGGAAGGCAGCGAGGGGGGAAGGGGCTTTCAGAGACCATGTGGCATGAGACCCCTGGACGACGACATTTTGAACAGACCCAGAGGCCTGGGCAAGAAGGAGGGAGCAGGGGCAGGGAAGGGATGTGTCGCTGTTTGATAGGGCAAACAGAAACTTCCTGCTAGCCCCCTCCAAATTCTTTAAAAGAGTTTGCACAGGAAGAGGAGCTCTCTCTGGGGTGTGGTCTGCTGAGGAAGACTGGTGCTGGAGCCTGGCGCCATGGGCAGTTGGAAGGAAGAACCCCCTGACTGTTCCAGAATGCAGAATTGCGCCAGGAAGGGAGTCCAGGACCAGTGAGCAGAAGCCTGGGCCTCTGCGCAAGGAGAAGAGAGGCCCAGGAGAAGAGCCAAGTGAGAGGCTGGCGCAGGGAGCCAGTAAAGACAGCTCCCTGCCGAGTTCACCCTCCTTGAGACCAGGAGGGCAAAGGAAAGTGCTCCCAGTGGCTGGGGAGCGCCACCAGGAGCAAGAAGAGGCGAAAATGGTGCAGATCGGTACCCTGAGGGCTGAGATATGTCCCCCAGAAGGTAGGCGGCCTTTGAGCTCTGGCCGGACCGACGACGAAGCGCGTGGGGCTCCGCCGCCGGTCTTGAATGTGCCCCCGTGGTGGGTCAGGTCCCGGGGGCTGCCCCCAACATGAGCGCCGTCGCGCTCCCCGTGAAGTGGCCCAACCGGGGTGCCAGGAGCCCACCCAGGCCCCCGGCGACGATGGAAGGTGGGGAGCGCCATCGCGCCCCTCGCGAAGATGCCTTTGGGGCCCGGGACCCCCACTCCGGGCCCCGACGAGGAGAAGCTAAGTCGGGGTGCGCCGTCGCGCTCACCGTGAAGCTGGGCAGGCGGAGTGCCAGGAGCCCACCCTGGCCCCCGAAGAGAGCGGAAGTCGGGGAGCGCCAACGCGCTCCCCGTGAAGTGGCCCAGGGGCCCAGGACCCCATCTCCAGGCCCAACGTGAAGGCGGAGGACGGGGGAGTGCCGCCGCACTCCCCTGCAGCAGCAGGAAGGAGGGGGAGTGCAGTCGCACTCCCCTGAGGCCCCGCCCGACCAGCGGCAACCTTCGTGTCTGCCCGCCGGAGCGGGCAGACCAGAAAGGAAAGGCCGGCTCCCGCGGCAGCATGCGAGGGCGCTGGCCAGTCGGGGAGCCAGCGGGGGCAGCCGCTGGTGGGCTCCCCGGGCTGCCCTCCAATAATGTGGCAATGTGGGGTGCCCGGGTGGGACCGAGCCCCCACAAGGAGACGAGCCGCCGGGGGTGGGCTCCCCGAGCCGTGTAGAAACACTCACCTGGGGGTCCGGGTGGGACCGGGCCCCCCAACAAGGTCTGGATGCGGCAGAAGGCCGCCAGCAGTGATCGCGGCTCTCCCCGAAGCAGCGGGGGAGCCGCTGCTACAATATTCAGGGTAAAGGGAGAAAGCGCCCCATAATGCCCTGCGGTGCTCGTGTAGGCCTGCAGAGAAAAGCAGCTTTTTCCTGGCTTGTGGTGACCCCAGGAGGATGGGGTCACTGCGAAATGTGTGCAAGGGTGCAGGGGGAGCTGCAGGAGCAACGCTGTCTCCCCGAGCACGACGGAAGAAAGTCCCTCCCTAAGTCTCTGGGGTCTTGCAAAGAATAACCCCTCAAGGGCTCAGCACAGGCGTCAACAGCATTCTGTAGCTGGAACTTTTGTTCTTCAGCTGGGGGTGCGTTAAGGATTGTGCCAAGGAGTGAAATGTGAAGGGCTGACTTTGGGGATGTCTGGAAGAGGGCATTCCCTGGAGGTGAAGATGTGTAAGTGCACCAGAAATGCATTTACCCATGTTATTTCTTTTTAGAGGGACTGAAAGTCACATGTGTAATGTGAAGTACCTGTGTAAGGTGATGTCATAAGCGAAGTGGGGTTATGTTGCCAGACATTCCTGCTAGGGTGCCTGGCTGTATATGCTTAATCCTGTGATTCAACTGTGATGCCTTTTAGGGGCTTTAATTGCAATGCATTACAACTATTATCAACTATGATGAGTACCTCATTTAAAGTGAGGCCCAAACATGTATTCTTGCTACTGCGCTAGGGGAGGAACAACCCAGACTGTTAGCTACTAAGATGTAGAAGTGCATACTGTATGGTCAGTATAAAATGCTCAGTCAGGGTTATGTGTCCCCAGGGCAGGACTACCTATTTTTAATGCTTGTTGAGATGAAGGGGTGAGTCGCCACTGGGATGGTGCCAGTTGGCAAGGCCCTTGCTCCAGGTTGTGTCAACCCACTGCATTAGGGGGCAAGATTATGTGCATACATGGGAGTGGTGGTACTAGACCCCACCCCCCCCTGAGGGGAGGGGTGGAGATGTTATGCAATGTCACAAAGTAATTCCAACAGCTTATGTATATTTGTAAATTGGTGCATAGTATTGAGTAGTGTGTGTGTCTAATAAATGTACTCTAACTTTTATAAAGCAAAGTACAGACTGGACAATCCATTATTGACTGTTATTTCTGCGTACTTGTAATGGCGATTACTAGCCTACACCACCTCCCTTGAGTAAGCCTTAGACTGCTCTGCAACGCTACCCTCTGAGAGTCAAGTGCTACAATAGGGTGTTTGGTTCCCAGTGAAGAACAAATGTGACATGTTATTTGTGCAGGCCTCACAGATACTGCCTCGTTTTCCAACACTGGGTTTTTCTTTTTTTAAGCTTAAAAGAGGGTACAATTTGTGAAGGAATTCCACTGTGCATGATGGGGAAATGCTTGGGGTTTACTCAGGTCTGGCCGAACGAATACTTTTTCTGGAATTAACTTGCTTCAGTGCTGTACCAGGTCTGCGTCCATAACTAGGCCACATAAGCATTGAGCGCTTTGTCTATGTTCTCTGCTGGACACCACTTGTATCTGTAAGCTGTGGGGCGGTCCTGTGATTCCTATGAAGCCAGAAGAAGCAGAAGTTGTGTTTGTTATTCCCAGTCAACGTAAGTGTAGAGTGCCACCCGGCCTCTACTATACTATGTATCGCACATTCACTCAGGAGGCCGGGCTTGGATGAGTGGTATAAAGAAAGGGCTGAGGATCTCTCGTGATGCTTTGACGAGACCAGTAATAAGTGTCTGTGTGCAGTGCTATGAAGTGGGGTTATTCTAGGCCCCGATGGCACACAACGAGGGTTGATTCGGGCCCTTTACAGTAGGTGCTTGAATCCTGAAGAAAACCTGACCCAGTTGTGAGGAGAATTCAGTCTATATAGACTGAATTCTTCTGAAGAGACACAGCTACAATTTTTTCATCAGGTTGACAGGATCACTGGAGACCTGCTTTAAACATTACACAATGTATATCAGAACATTGGAATGTTGGGAGCTCCATTGAATACAATGGAGTGCTCCCTGCTTCTACGAGCCGGTAAAGGCCCGCAGAGCAACATTCAAATGTTTTACAAAGGCCTCTCGGAGCTCGAGGGGATTTAAATCCCCTCGAGCTTCGAGAAGCCTTTGTTTTATTTGTTAGAACATTCTGCCCTCTAGTGGCAGAATGTTCTAATAGCCTTATAGCCCTTCGTAGCAGGGCTATACCAGCTATTAAAGTCCCGGTCCCTTGTTAAAGTCCCTCGCCTTCGGCTCGGGCCTTTAACGCGGGAGCGGGCCTTTAATAGCCGGTATAGCCCGCTACAGCGGGCTTAAGGCTATATTAAAGTCCTGCACCCTTGTTAAAGTCCCTCGCCTTCGGCTCGGGCCTTTAATAGCCGGTATAGCCTGCTACGGCGGGCTATAAGGCTATAATAAAGCAAAAATTGCCCTTAGCCCAATTCTAGAAAATCAAACCAAAGAACCATATTGAGGATTAAGACTTTGATAAAGAGTCAGGATCGTGAGTGGGCTTCAAATCACTGCCAGGAAAGATATCTTTTACAATCTGGCATTTAAGTTATCAGATGTCCCTGATTAATATAGAGCACCCACGCATTTAATTCAATCAATTGGAGCCCAATTGTTGAGGCAGCGTCCAGGATAGTCTTGGGAGGAGATTTTCATCTACAGCTATTGGTTTGCCTAAGGTCTTCCGCTTGAGATAACAAGCCTTCTGGAATTAAAGTGAGATACAACTTTCTGCTTCGTTCCACCTTAGTCTCACTGAAGATCTTCAAGATGCATTAAATGTGCAGTGTGTGGTGGCAAATTCCTTCACCAGTACAAATAAACACCTTCTATCAAACCACCACCAGTGTTTAAAAGTCATCTAGGTCCATGTCAGCTTTATGGAAGACACTTGACAACATTTTCATTATTTACGTATTTTTCACTGCTTTTTAAGATAACACTTTTTACCCTTAGTTTTGAATGATTACATTTTTTTTTATTGGGGTTTGTTTTCCATTCGTTTTTTTTACCATTAATATCAAATGGCAGCTTTTTGGGTTTTTTTCATGCAAGACTTTTGTTATTTATTTTTGCTAGTGACATTTTTCATTATTTTTATTGCTTTAAAACTCTTACTGCATGGTCATACTCCTCATTTTCCTGTATCTTTGTCATAACTTATTTGAGCTCCTTTTCATTTTCCTTCATTTTTGCTTTATTTTTATTTCGTTTACCTTTTTACTTATACTTATGAAGCTTTTCCTTGGGATGTTTTTGAACTGGTTGGTTTCTTATGTGTACTACCCATGTGTACTTTGTTCAAGGAATGCTTTCCTTCTGAGGCAAAGCTATCAAAGATGGGACGTGGTTGCATTTGTTGCAACTGATTTTGCTCTGGGGACTGAACCACTGGGAATCCCACAAAATCTAGGGGCATATTATCAAGGGCTCTATCGCCGCTTTAGCAGGACTTTTTCCCGCTAAAGCGGCGATAATTCAATCGCCCTATTAGCAAGCTGTTGCTAACTGCTGTTAGCGACAGCTTCTAGGCGATAGCGACCGGGTTGGGTGCCGCTTTGCATGCCAGCGATATTTATCGCTAATGGCATGCAAAGTAGGCGTTCCCAACCTAAAAGCGACTGGAAACAGTCGCTAAGGTCGCTATCGCCTATTAGCGTGGCAGGGGAGGTGATTAACGAACCAGCGCTAAACACGTTTAGCACTGGTTTGTTAACGCCTGGTCCAACCCTGACTTAGCCATGTAATCCAATGGGAGGTGGATTACATGGCTAAATCCCCTCAGCCCTATCGCCAAGCTAACACTGGTCACAGTGTGAATATCGCTTGTTTTCAAGCGATATTCACACTGTTCTCCAGGGTTTCTATCGCTTTGGAGAGCGTTGCTGATAGCACGCTATCTCCGCGATAGAAACCTGCGATAGCAGGCGATAATTATCCTAGCGCTAACTGCGCTTAGCGATAATTATCGCCGGTTATTGCTAATAGGCCCCCTAGTTAATTAGAGGAGAGAATATCGTTCTCTCCATTTTTTAAATGTGAAAATTAAAATGAAGTCTACTCTGAGACAAATGTGTTTTTATCTGTTTATTGTTACAAAGGCAGCAAAAATCATACAAAGTATTGTGGGTCATTATCTTACCGAGGACTACTAATTAATTATTTTTGTTTGCTTGTTAATCATGGAAAATGATTTAGAAGCAAATGGTGTGTCCTGTATTTCTGTATTTGTTTAATTGTCTACTAGCTCCAGTTTTGCCCTGGTAGAACAGTGAACTGGAGAAAAACGGTGCAAAATGTTTAGCTTCTGAAGCATTTGTGCATTATTGCAAAGTTTAGGTATTATTGCCTTTTGATTATGTCCTCTTTAAGGAAAAATGCATGTTCGGTTTCTATTGACTTAATCTTCCTACGGAGTTTCATCCTTTGTGGCAGCACTGCATGTAAATTCCAGTGTTCAGAATAAAAGAGACCATTTCCGAAGGTCTGCGTTTAGCCAGTGCTACTGTTTTGTGAAATGCGACTACGGTTAACTACATTTCGCCAGTAGGTGGGTAACTAGCAATCACCCGGTGCCTGTGAGCAGCTACAAACATTAGCTGCTATTGAAGCCTCAGTTCAGCTCTGTCCTATTTCTATTTTCCTCATTGTTCAATGAAAGAATCAAAGTATAAGATATCACCTATTGTTTGAAATCACTATGACAACAGCTGTGTAGCGCGATACAAAACGTGGAATAGAAAATAATTGGATAAAGCAATCAGCAGAATATAAGAAATTGGCAACAATATTTCCAAAGAAAAGCGAAAACATACCTGTTTTGTATGTCTTTTTTTAATGTATTTGATTTGTTTATTTTTATAGCCGGTATGTAGCCATGGAGGGCAGCGCTGGCAAAAAATGCAGCTTTAGGGTCAAAGATACCCTTTGCAATGCAGCTTACGCTACTACAGGTTGTGATCACAGCACACAGGGAACATTAAGGGAAATTAATGCAAAGTTATTCCCCATCCAATGAGAATTAACTGGCAATGAGAGGAGTTAGGCGAGGAGATGCTGGCTGGAAATCTAAGTTGTGAGTAAATCTCGAATCAAATAGAAATAGGAGTTTGCACCCAATCGGAATCACAGGGGCAGATTTACCAGATTCTCACGCAGTGCAGCCGCCATAAATGCTGCGCTGCATTGTGTAAGAAGGAGTGAGCAGGAGAGCGCCATACCTACAGAGATATGGCAATCTCCTCCCCTTTCCCTAGTGCTGACACAGATTTTGCTGCTGAGCGCCACGCACACACCTTTGCGCCATAGTGCAAGGATGTGTACGTGAGTCTAGCATAGGTTTTGTACTGGAAGGGTGCCCTTCCAGTACAAAATACAATGCTTAGACCAGGTTTAAAGCTTTTCCTACTTTGTATGTGGGATGTACAGTTTAGCACACATGCAAAGTTGGAAAAAAATGACAAATGAAAAATTTCTCTTTTTAATGCATGATTTTAAATGGCTTTGTTTTTTTACGCAAAACCCTGTCTCAAATTTTTGATAGATAGGGTTTTGCATCAAAAACCATAGGTGGTAGTATAGGAACGCCCATGTACCACCCATGGAACGCCCCTTAGTACTCAGTAATGCAAATGAGCACTAGGTGCTGCTTTGCGTTACTTTTAGACAACTTTCCAGCGCAAAACAAGTTTTCGCTGGAACGGAAATTTTAAAAAATTTGAGCTGGTTTGTATCACTTTTGTGATGCAAATCCAGCGCAAAATGTTAATAAAGCTACCCTACAGTGGGTGTGAAATTACCAAGCCCTAGCCTTAGAAGTGTGTTATATCCTCTTAAGTGTCATTGTATGTAATCCAGCCTAGCTGTCTCCTAGCTGCTCAGCCAGAGTGAGAGATGGTATCGGAATGTTGGTGTGACTGTGATGAATGGAATGCCTGGGTGCCTGTGTGGATGAGTGGTGACAGTTGGAGATGGGCTGAGCAGCAGGGAGGCTGCTCCTGGTGGGGCTGGTGCTTGACCAGAACAGGCTGGAACAAGGGCTGACAACAAGAATATGGACTGTTGTACATATGAGCTTGAACCAATAAAGAAGTCTTCAAAACTCTACCTGGCTACCTGTGTCAACCTGTGTATAAGGGCACAACATATTTTGGCGACGACCGGACATGGACTCAAGGGTCTTTAAGGATTTAATAGCTGTCTACATATGGTACAGATACAAAGAGAAACTACAAGTAACTACAGAAACCATGAGAAACTACAAGAAACTAGAGCAACTACATGAAGCAAGTTTGGAGCTACTACAGGCTAGCAAGCCCCACCAGTGTCCTTGTCAACGGACGGCCCCAACCACCAGTACCCCAGCCTGGAAATGCTCCATTGGACTTATAATAAGGATTAATGAATAGGTGGTGTAATTCACACTATTGCTTCATGTGGGTGATCCAGCCACAACGTTTTCCTGTGGTCTACAATGTGTGTATTGACTTGATGAAAATGGCACCTTTAGTTCACTAAAGTCAACTATATGGATACTTCTGTTGTGCTGTTTCATTATCTTTGTGACTGCCCTGGATCAAGAAGTCACTACAAATGGCGTGCAGTGGCTGCACAGATGAAGAATTCTTGGTGTCTAATTGTCATTTGTGGCATGTTGGAAGCTGAACCAACGTGAGTACGTACTAGGGGCCACATAGGAACGATGCGGCTCTACAGATTCTTCACACAGTCTCAGTGAATTGTTTTCACAGGCACCACATAGGAGTGATGCTTTGGAGGTGAAACTACTTGGTAGTATTCTGCGTCATCACGGATGCATTTCCTACATGCCAGCTGACAAGTCTGTTTTTTTTTTGGAGTGGTCAAAAGAGGGTGTGCCAGCGGCCGGAGTGGTCTTTACAACTGCCTAAGTATTAACATTTGACTGTTTGACTTCAACGTTTCGTTTTCAAATAGTTGAGCACAAGTCTTTCACAGAGCTCCTTAGGGAATGTGATTTCAGGTGATCTGTGCACCTCTGGGGCTTAAATTCGTGTGAGGGCACCATCGTCAGGCACTCCTCCTTTTTCTGCGGTGGCACTTTGTTTTGGCAGCGTATGGGGGCCATGAGAGGTGAGACAATTTTTGTCTATTATTTCATTTGTCAGTTCATACTTCACAACTGTGAGCGTTAGTAAACCGCCGTGTTGCGGTTTAAAAAACATGGCTCGAGCTCTCCATAGCGCGCATTCACTTAACGTTTAAGGTTCAGCGCGCGCAACCTTACCTGCGGTGCCCTCGTGGGTTCATTCATCTCGTCATTGTTCTACGTTGCCTGTGCTGCTGTAAGACGCTTTCCTGCACGGTTGTGCCTGGAGCCTCCCGGCGCGATTGTAACAGCGTGCCGCCATTTTCTGATTGGCGTCTGCACGCAGTTCAGCAGAGTTTGGTCTGCCCGGTAGTGGCTATCTAGTACAGCGTCATGGAAGCACGAAGAGTTTTATGGAAAAATGGTATTGGTGAAGAGCACGCACGTCGCAGAACCCTATTTACTGCTTTGCTGTTCGATCTATGGAACGGTTGTAATGATATTACGTCAGCTTTGAGAAGATTCGCCACGTCGTGGGATCCACCGTTTTTCTAGTTTGTCTTCTGTGGTTTAATACACGCTTCAAGGAAATGGTCATAGTATGTTGCCTGTTTTTTGTCTAGTTCTCATGCTAATTCATTCTTGGTTGACATTATAAAAGGTTGCCATCTCAAAAAGGACTTTTTAATAGTCATTTCTCATGTGGGCATGTAGTTCGATGCCTGGAGGTCGTGGCAGAGTACTTCCCACAAAAATGTTTAGTTTAGCTTGACACTATTGTTTTGTCTAGTGATGACATGATTAGAGTGTTACACTACGATGTGAATACTACACATTACTGTGCTTTCACTCTTTGTTTGTACAATGATGTGTGGTATGGGGGCACTTTACAAGATTGTGCTTGTCAACTCTCTCTTCTGTTTTAGTTTGGTCTATTGTGGAACTTGTACTTGATTTTATATGTACATGTTACTGGTGGGGTGCACAATACAAATGTGTGCACAGAGTAGTACTACTCGGGTGAGAGGTTGCTCACCGGCGTGGGATATAGTTTAAAGATGTACTACATTTAGAGTTGTCTTTCCATGACTTATGGAAGAAATGTTAGTGTTTGGTGATGCCACAGTTTACGCTTCCCCACAGATGGGTGGCCCTTGTATTTTAGGGGGTGGTAGTCACAGTTTTCTCCCTTACATGAGGGATGGGTTTGTGTCACAGTTTTCTCCCTTACATGAGGGATGGGTTTGGATATTAGTCCCATTTCGACATTTTCACATTAGGTGACCTCTACATGGAGGTAGGCTCATGGGTTAGTTCCCATTTACATTTGTTTATGATGTTAACCCTTACACAGGGTTGGGTTATGGGTTTTGGTCCCATTTACATGTTGTGCAGTACTAAGGTACATCCCTACATAGGGTGTGTGTTTATGGGTGTTAGCCCCATTTTCACTTTGTGTGTATGTCGTTTTGCGCTGCACGTTTGGTCTGCTCATTGGGTCTCAATGTGTTTGTAAGTCGCGTTACGCTGCACGTCTTGTCATGTTGTGTGTAAGTCGCCCTGTGCCTCACGTTTTGTGTCTTGTGTGTAAGTCGCCATGCGCCTCATGTGTTGTTCTGTGTAAGTCGCCCTGCACTTCAGGTGTTGTTGTGTGTAAGTCACCCTGCGCTTCAGGTGTTGTTGTGTGTAAGTCGCCCTGCGCCTCACTGTGTGTACCGTCTGTGTTGTTCACATTGTGGTACACGTGTATTTTTCGTGTTGGTTTCACTCTTGTTGCCTGTTTTTGGCCTCGGGTGTTTGTCCTGGGGTGTGGTCCACCCTTCTCTACAATTTGAATTTGTTTTTGGGAAGGATGGGAATATTGCTTGCTTTTGATTTAATTTTACTTGTCAATATTTTACCTTCCTTCAGATTACGCAGTGTTCCTACTCTTGTGAAGTGGTATCTAGCTTTGCTTCCCTGAGTTAGAACTTTTTCTTCTTCTGTATATTTTCATGTTTATAGTTATTCCCATGTTTTCTCATACTTTCATTTTTCTTTTAAAAGGAAGGGGATAATGTTATATCCTCTTAAGTGTCATTGTATGTAATCCAGCCTAGCTGTCTCCTAGCTGCTCAGCCAGAGTGAGAGATGGTATCGGAATGTTGGTGTGACTGTGATGAATGGAATGCCTGGGTGCCTGTGTGGATGAGTGGTGACAGTTGGAGATGGGCTGAGCAGCAGGGAGGCTGCTCCTGGTGGGGCTGGTGCTTGACCAGAACAGGCTGGAATAAGGGCAGACAACAAGAATATGGACTGTTGTACATATGAGCTTGGAACGAATAAAGAAGTCTTCAAAACTCTACCTGGCTACCTGTGTCAACCTGTGTGTAAGGGCACAACAAAGTGTTATTCACTACCTTCTGATTACGAATGGCCTAGAGTCTCGCCAATAGATTTTCTGGGAGTGGGAACACCAGACTGGTTTTACTGGCAGGAAATTCTAGCCAGTAAAAGTACTTTATGATTAGGCTGCAAGTGAGGCCTGGATCTGATACCTGGTCCCCTGGCCAACACCTTTTTAAGGCTAAGGAAAGCCACCCTTCTTCTCTACCCCCAAGCCCACCTAACAGATCCCCGCTCATATGTACCACCTTCTTAGAGCATATTGTACATGAGTTTTAATCACCATGGGATTGGTAGATCCATGTGAAATTTCACCTGGAAACAGATGGAATGCACAGTTAGTCTCTGTTAGACCTGGCACCATTGGCCTGGGTCTCCCTTCCATTTTTTTCGCTGTTGTCTCCTATGTTTTTGCTATGTTTTGCTGGTCTAAATGCTTTGGGGCACTTTGCCACTGCTGTTCAGTGCCAAAGTGCAAGTGCTCCCTATTGTAAATTGTTGTAATGGATTAGTGACTTCCTGATTGGCCTATTTGAGTTACTTGTCAGACCCTAGTACAGTGCACCATGAGTGCCCAGGGCCTGTAAATCAAATGCTGCTGGTGGGCTTGCAGCACTGATTGTGCCACCCACAGAAGCAGCTTGTAAAATATGGCTCAGGCCTGCCATTGCAGAGCCTGTGTGCAGTCTGGAACTGCCATGTCGACTTGGCAAATGCACACACTTGCCAGTCCCTAAACCTTCCCTTTTCTGCATGTTAGTCTCCCCTAAGGTAGGCCCAAGGTAACCCTGTGGGCAGGGTGCATTGTATGTGAAAGGTAGGACATACCCTGATGTGTGTGGCATGTCCTGATAGTGAAATACTGCCAATTTCGTTGCAAGGCTATCTGTTCCCATAGGCCAGAATGGGCAGTTTGATTATAACATCTTATAAGCATAACTGACCAAATGAACAAGATAGGAAAATAAAGTTTAGTATGCCTGAACTCAGATTGACAAAATACATCTTTTAGTGTGGGTGATTTTTACATTCTGTGTTTGAAAGTACCACTTTTAGAAAGTAGGTATTTTCTTGCCTAACCATCCAGTATGCCTCTGCTAGGTTTGTGTATTACATGTCTGGTTTGTGAGTGACAGGGGGCTGGAGAGGGCTTTGGCTCCAGCAGTCTGATGAGTCAGGGCTGGGCTGAATAGGACCTGGGTTGAATAGAGAGTAGGGGGAGGAGATTTCATTTCACTTGCCTGAGCCTACATTGAATAGAGAGTAGGGGGAGGAGATTTCTTTTCAGCTACCTGGGCCAGGTCTGCTTTCAACAATGCTGTCTCCACCTCTTGCCAGGAAGCTGCACCAGGGAGGACAGAACTGGTTTGGGCTGGGTACAGACACTCTCTGCCTTCAGAGAACAAATAAATTGTGTATATAAAAAGAGGGGCCCAGACCCCAGAACTTTAGATCACTTCTGGGAATCAAGACGAACCTTTGCCAAGGAGAGAAACAAAGGAAGCTTAAGGCGGAGACTGCCCCTGCGCTGGTTTCTGTTTGGGGTTGGCCTGCAGTGGTTACTTATTGCCAAGGAAAGGAGAAAAAGGAACTTTGTGTGTACTTTATCATCTTGAGGTAGATCTCCAAGGGCTTGAAGCTGAGCTTGCCTCCTGTTCTGAAGTCTCAGGGACACAAAGACTTCACCACCAGCTCCCCCTGAATTTCCTTGCTGGGAATTCTACCTGCAGAGAGGTGCCTGCTGTTGTTTTGGGACCTCGAGAGACTGCGTGTCGCTGGGAGCTGGAAGCGCGACGCAACGAGGAAGAAGCGTGTCACCGCCGCAGCTGTTACTGTCGCATTGCCAAAGAAGCGTGCCGCCGCCGCAGCTGTTTGCCGTCGCATCGCCAAAAAAGCGTGTCGCATCGCTGGAGAAGCGTGCCGCCGCCGCAGAGGTTGCCGTTGCATCACCGGAGAAGCGCATCGCAGGGCCTGTCGCGGCTCAAGAAACCACCGATTTCGCAGCACGGCCGTTGGGCGTGCACGCATCGTATCCAAGTTGTCGCATCGCATCAAAGACGCCATTTTGTCGCACCGGATCGCCGCATCGCATCGAGGCACCATCTTGTTGCATCGTAACCGGAACGCAGTAAGAAACTGACGCACCACCTTCCCTGCTGCCCCTTTGTTTATATTGCGTTACGCATTCAAGGTACTTTGAGAGTAAAGTGTTGCATTTACCATCTACATTGAACTAAGCTATTTTTTTCCCTTTGAAAGTCATATTTTTGAGTATTGTATTGTGGACTTTTGTCGTTTAGTCTTGTGTTAAATCTAGATAAAGATTACTTATTTTTCTAAACTGGTGTGGTGTCCATTTGTAGTGTTTTCACTGTATTACTGTATGTGTTCACAAATGCTTTACACACTGCCTCCGAGATAAGCCTACCTGCTTGTGCCAAGCTACCAAGGGGGTGAGCAGGGGTTAGTTTAGGAGTGTAGCCCCCTTACCCTGACTAGAAGCAAGGGCCCCTACTTGGTCAAAGGTACCTACCTCTGCCAACTAGAGACCCCCATTTCTAACATTGGTGGTCAGCGGTGAGGATTCTGGACTTGCATTTGTGACTCATATACAGTGATTCGTGTACACTACTAGTGAGTGCAGACCATTACGCAACCACATACATTTTGGTAGAATTTTTTTCATTGGGACTTCTATTTTTGCTAAGAACTGCCAATTCTTGTTACCATGAGCAAAACAGCATCCAACGCATCTATGGATCTACAATTTGAAGAAGAGAGGGTTGATACCTACACTGTGCCACTGCTTAAGGCCATCTGTAGAAAATTTAAAATCTCTGTAAAAGGCCTCACCAAGAAGGAGGAGTTCCAAAAGGTGCTGAGGGCCTTGTTGGAACCTAGAAATACTCCTGAGCATCCTGAAGAGCCTAGGGAGGAGGCAGAGTATACAGATGGGCCGCTAGAGGGGCCATTGGGCCTGACCGGGGGGAAAGTACCTTCCAGGGCAGGCAGCAGTGTTTCTTCAAAGGGCCTGTCCCCAGGAGAGCTGGAGGACAGGGAGAGGGATAGAATGCATAGACTGGAGCTAGCCAAGCTCAAAATGGGTGGTCAGATGGAATTAGAAAATAAGAAGTTAGCCTTGGAAGAAAAGAGAATGCATTTAGAGCATGAAAGAATGTTGAGGGAGTTGGAGCTGAAAGCAAAGAGCTTAGAGATTACTCCCTCTGGTGGCAGCGCACCATCAGTGCCTGTAGAATCAAGAGTATATATCCCCAAAGATGTAATTAAGGAGTTCCACAAGCATGAAGATATTGGTCAATGGTTTAAGGCCTAAGAAGTGGCCATGTCCTCCCACCGGGTCCCTGAGAAGGATTGGGGAGCGGGGTTGTGGGGGCGCTTTCTCAGTGATGGGCGGGATACCTTGTTAGACTTGCCCTCTGAGGACCAGAATTCCTATGCCCGCATGAAGGAAGCCTTAATGACCAGGTATGGGTTGACCCCAGAGCTATATAGACAAAGGCTTAGAAATTGTAAGAAACTGGAGTCAAGTACTAGGTTGGAATATGTGTCTTTTTTTTGAAGAGCCCTGGATGGTTGGGTGAAGGGTAGCAAAGTGGATGATTTTGAGGCGCTCTATGATTTGATTGCATGGGAGCACTTGTCCAGTAATTGTTTTCCAGAGCTACGCCAGCACCTGATTGATAGTAAGCTGACTACCCCTAGGAAGCTTGCTGAGGAGGCAGACCGCTGGGTTAGTACCCGGGTCCACAAGGGTCATGTGGGAGACTCTGCCAAAGGTGGGCAGGGTCCCCAGCAGAAGAGTGGGGGGGACAAGGGTAAACAGAGGGAGTTCCAGAAAGGGCCCCAAAGTAATCCCCAAGGGAACCAAGGGAAGGGTTCCCAGCCTCCCCCAAGGGAAGGGTTGCCAGCCTCCCAGGGGCCCCGACAGATAAGCCTGTTCAGAGGGGGCCCAGGAAATGTTATAATTGTGGTCAGGTGGGCCACTGCTTCTGGGATCCTAAGTGTCCCATGAAAGCGAATGCAGCACCCACTGGTGCGACGCCCCGACAGATGGGTAGTGTAGCCCTGGGGGAGGAGTTGGGTGCCCAAGGTAGGTGGGGTCTCACAGAGATGTCCCTAGTCTCTTTAGGAGACAGTGAGATGGTCCCTAGGACACAGCTGCCTGATAACACTAAGAAATACAGGCAGTGGGTGACCATCAATGGCCATAGGGTGGAGGCTCTGAGAGACACCGGAGCCAGTGTGACAGCTGTCAGTTGTCGGCTGGTGTCTAAAGAGCAGGTGATCCCCCATGCATTTTACCCTGTAGTTGCCGCTGACAACTCAAAGAGCCACTGCAAGGTGGCCCAGGTTCCCTTTGAGTGGGGGGGTCTCAGGGATCTTTCAAGTAGCTGTGAGGCCAGCCATGCCTGTTGACTGTCTACTAGGCAATGATTTGGAAAGCTCCCCTTGGGCTAAGGTGGAGAGAAGGTCTCATTTGGAGATGTTGGGTCTGCATGAGTGGGCGTGTGTGACCACTCGGTCTATGGCAGCCAGTAAGGGTATTCAAGAGGACCTGGAGCCTGAAAGAGTGGCCCAGGTGCCTGCCTTAAAGAGAAGAAGCAGGGGGCGTGGGAAACCAGCCCCCGAAGTTCCCACGGTCCAGGAGGAGGCAGACCTTGAGGGGGATGCCCTGGAACCTACAGGGGAACAAGTAGCTGAACTGGGGGACCTGCCCGAGCTGACCCATTGGCAGCAGGAAGGAGGCCCCTCCAGGGAAGAGTTCTGCGAGGAGCAGAAGAAGTGCCCTTCTCTTGTGGGTTTGCAGCAACAGGCCACAAAGCAGGCAGCAGGTGATCAGTCTGGATCACATTGGATCTACTGGGAGAATGGTCTCCTGTATAGCGAGCCTAAGGTTGCTGAGCCTGGGTCAGCCCGTGTGCTGGTGGTACCCCAGTGCTTCAGAGCCTTCCTACTGGGTGTGGCACATGATGTGCCTTTAGCAGGACATTTGGGGCAAGACAAGACCTTTGAACGGCTTGTCACCCACTTTTATTGGCCCCACATGCGCAAGAGTTCAGATACTCATTGCAGGACCTGTCAGACTTGCCAGGAAAGTGGTAAGAGTGGAAGGAAGCACAAGGCTCCTCTCCAACCGTTCCTTGTGGTCAGCACCCCCTTTGAAAGGGTGGGCATTGACATTGTGGGGCCTCTGGATCCCAAGACAGCCATGGGCAACAGGTTCATCCTGGTCTTGGTGGACCATGCCACCCGGTACCCGGAAGCCATCCATCTCCGGACTGTGACGGCCCCCGTGGTGGGACGTGCATTAATGGGGATTTTCTCCCGTGTTGGGTTCCCCAGAGAGGTGGTGTCAGACCATGGTACCAACTTCATATCTAAGTATATGAAGTCCCTGTGGCAGGAGTGCGGTGTAACCTACAAGTTCACCACTCCTTACCACCCCCAAGGTAATGGGCTGGTTGAGAGATTCAACTGGACCTTAAAGGGCATGATAATGGGTCTTGGGGAACCTATGAGGCGTAAGTGGGACGTCCTCTTGCCATGCCTTCTGTTTGCTTACAGAGAGGTGCCACAGCAGTCCTTAGGGTTCAGTCCCTTTGAACTGCTGTATAGTCACCCTGTAAGAGAACCTCTGAGTCTGGTAAAGGAAGGCTGGGAGGAAGCTCCTAGTAAACCTCCCCGGGATGTATATAGCTACATGCTGGCCTTCAGAAACCAAACTAGGCGTTTCAGACAACTCGCTCAGGCGAATCTGGAAGCCAGCCAGTAGGAGATGAAACGGTGGTATGATCAGAATGCCACTCTGATCGAGTTTCAGCCTGGACAGAAAGTGTGGGTCATGGCCCCCGGGGAGCCTTGTGCTCTCCAGGATAAGTGGAATTGGACCATTTGAGGTGGTGGAGCGCAAGAGTGATGTCACCTACTTGGTGGACTTGCGGTCTCCTAGGAACCCTTTGCGGGTCCTGCATGTAAACCGCCTGAAGCCCCACTTGGAGAGGTCCGAAGTGGGCATGCTCCTAGCAACAGATGATGGAATGGAAGAGGAGACTGAGCCTCTTCCTGACCTCCTGTCTTCAAAAGAGCAAGATGGGTCAGTGGACGGTGTAAACCTCTCTTCCGGCCTGACCCCTGAGCAGCAGGATGACTGTCGCCAACTGTTGGGACAGTTTCCTGATCTGTTCTCCCTGACTCACGGTGTCACTGAGTGGTGCGTCCATGATGTGGACACTGGGGACAGTCCTCCTGTAAAACACAAAACTTACCGTGTGACTGACAGGGTGAGAGCTTTCATCAAGGAGGAGGTCTCCAAGGTCTTTGCCTTAGGGGTGATTGAGTCCTCTAACAGCCCTTGGGCCAGCCCAGTGGTCTTGGTCCCAAATGCTGCAGCGCCTGGTGCCACACCCGAACTCCGGTTCTGTGTGGACTACCGAGGACTCAATTCAGTCACCAGGACTGACGCGCACCCCATCCCCCGAGCTGATGAGCTCATTGATCGGTTAGGGGCTGCCTGGTACTTCAGTACGTTTGACTTAACGTCTGGGTACTGGCAGATCGCCTTAACTGATGGGGCAAGAGAGAGGTCCGCATTCTCCACACCAGATGGGCACTACCAATTCCGGGTTATGCCCTTTGGGATGAAGAATGCCCCTGCCACCTTTCAGAGGTTGGTCAACCAGGTGTTGGCTGGACTGGAAGAGTTCAGTGCCACCTACCTGGATGACATCACAGTGTTCAGCGCCAGTTGGGAAGAACATCTGCGCCACCTCTGGGAAGTGTTGATGGCACTGCGGAGGGCAGGCCTCACGATCAAGGCGAGTAAGTGCCAGATCGGGCAGGGTTCTGTGGTGAACTTGGGACACCAGGTTGGGAGCGGCCAGGTGGCGCCCCTACAGCCCAAGATTGTTACCATCCTGGCTTGGGAGCCTCCCAAGACCCAGACAGAGGTGAGAGCCTTTTTAGGACTCACAGGGTACTACAGGAGGTTTGTCAAGGGGTATGGCAGCATTGTTGCCCCCTTGATAGAGCTGACTTCCAGGAAGCAGCCCAAGAAAGTGAACTGGACTGACACCTGTCAGAAAGCTTTTGATGCCCTAAAGACTGCCATGTGCACGGCGCCCGTGCTTCAGGCGCCCAACTTCTCAAAGGAATTCATTGTGCAGACAGACGCTTCAGAGCATGGTGTGGGGGCTGTACTTTCACAGATGAATGAGGAGGGCCTAGACCAACCTGTAGCCTTCATTAGTAGGAGGTTACTTCCATGGGAACAGAGGTGGAGTGCAATTGAGCGTGAGGCATTTGCTGTGGTCTGGGCACTGAAGAAGTTGAGACCATACTTGTTTGGGACTCACTTCTGGGTTCAGACCGACCACAGGCCCCTCAGATGGCTGATGAAGATGAGGGGTGAGAATCCAAAGCTGTTGAGGTGGTCCATTTCCCTACAGGGGATGGACCTAACGGTGGAACACCGCCCTGGTACAGAACACAGCAATGCTGATGGTCTGTCCAGATTTTTCCGCCTTAGTGAAGAGAACTCCCAAGAGGGTGGGTAGTTCTCCCCACATTTCAGCTAGAGGGGACACCTGTTAGACCTGGCACCATTGGCGTGGGTCTCCCTTCCATTTTTTTCGCTGTTGTCTCCTATGTTTTTGCTATGTTTTGCTGGTCTAGATGTTTTGGGGCACTTTGCCACTGCTGTTCAGTGCCAAAGTGCAAGTGCTCCCTATTGTAAATTGTTGTAATGGATTAGTGACTCCCTGATTGGCTTATTTGATTTACTTGTCAGACCCTAGTACAGTGCACCATGAGTGCCCAGGGCCTGTAAATCAAATGCTGCTGGCGGGCTTGCAGCACTGATTGTGCCACCCACAGAAGCAGCTTGTAAAATATGGCTCAGGCCTGCCATTGCAGAGCCTGTGTGCAGTCTGGGACTGCCATGTCGACTTGGCAAGTGCACACACTTGCCAGTCCCTAAACCTTCCTTTTTCTGCATGTTAGTCACCCCTAAGGTAGGCCCAAGGTAACCCTGTGGGCAGGGTGCATTGTATGTGAAAGGTAGGACATACCCTGATGTGTGTGGCATGCCCTGATAGTGAAATACTGCCAATTTCGTTTTTCACTATTGCAAGGCTATCTGTTCCTATAGGCCAGAATGGGCAGTTTGATTATAACATCTTATAAGCATAACTGACCCAAGGAACAAGATAGGAAAATAAAGTTTAGTATGCCTGAACTCAGAATGATAAAATACATCTTTTCGTGTGGGTGATTTTTACATTCTGTGTTTGAAAATACCACTTTTAGAAAGTAGGTATTTTCTTGCCTAACCATCCAGTATGCCTCTGCTAGGTTTGTGTATTACATGGCTGGCTTGTGAGTGACAGGGGGCTGGAGAGGGCTTTGGCTCCAGCTGTCTGATGAGTCAGGGCTGGGCTGAATAGGACCTGGGTTGAATAGAGGGTAGGAGGAGGAGATTTCCTTTCACTTGCCTGAGCCTACATTGAATAGAGAGTAGGGGGAGGAGATTTCTTTTCAGCTACCTGGGCCAGGTCTGCTTTCAACAATGCTGTCTCCACCTCCTGCCAGGAAGCTGCACGAGGGAGGACAGAACTGGTTTGGGCTGGGTACAGACACTCTCTGCCTTCAGAGAACAAAGAAATTGTGTGTATAAAAAGAGGGGCCCAGACCCCAGAACTTTAGATCACTTCTGGGAATCAAGACGAACCTTTGCCAAGGAGAGAAACCAAGGAAGCTTAAGGCGGAGACTTCCCCTGCGCTGGTTTCTGTTTGGGGTTGGCCTGCAGTGGTTACTTATTGCCAAGGAAAGGAGAAAAAGGAACTTTGTGTGTACTTTATCATCTTGAGGAAGATCTCCAAGGGCTTAAGCTGAGCTTGCCTCCTGTTCTGAAGACTCAGGGACACAAAGACTTCACCACCAGCTCCCCCTGAATTTCCTTGCTGGGAATTCTACCTGCAGAGAGGTGCCTGCTGTTGTTTTGGGACCTCGAGAGACTGCGTGTCGCTGGGAGCTGGAAGCGTGACGCAACGAGGAAGAAGCGTGTCGCCGCCGCAGCTGTTACCGTCGAATTGCCGAAGAAGCGTGCCACCGCCACAGCTGTTTGCCGTCGCATCGCCGAAGAAGCGTGTCGCATCGCCGGAGAAGCGTGCCGCCACCGCAGAAGTTGCCGTCGCATCACCAGAGAAGCGCGTCGCAGGGCCTGTCGTGGCTCAAGAAACCACCGATTTCGCCGCACGGCCGTCAGGCGTGCACGCATCGTATCCAAGTTGTCGCATCGCATCAAAGACGCCATTTTGTCGCAGCACACCGGATCGTCACATCGCATCGAGGCGCCATCTTGTCGCATCGTAACCGGAACGCAGTAAGAAACTGATGCATCACCTTCCCTGCGGCCCTTTTGTTTATATTGCGTTGCGCATCCAAGGTACTTTGAGAGTAAAGTGTCGCATTTACCATCTACATTGAGCTAAGCTATTTTTACCCTTTGAAAGTCATATTTTTGAGTACTGTATTGTGGATTTTTGTCATTTGGTCTTGTGTTAAATCTAGATAAAGATCACTTATTTTTCTAAGCTGGTGTGGTGTCCATTTGTAGTGTTTTCACTGTATTACTGTATGTGTTCACAAATGCTTTACACACTGCCTCTGAGATAAGCCTACCTGCTCGTGCCAAGCTACCAAGGGGGTGAGCAGGGGTTAGTTTAGGAGTGTAGCCCCCTTACCCTGACTAGAAGCAAGGGCCCCTACTTGGTCAAAGGTACCTACCTCTGCCAACTAGAGACCCCCATTTCTAACAGTCCCCATTCAATAGGAACTGAATTGTAATGGGAGGAGTTAGGTGAGAAGATGCTGGCTGGAAATCTAAATTCTGGCCTCCTGGCCTCCCACATTGCCACAATGAAATCCTTCATACTCTTAATCGGAGTCCATAGTGTTTCTTCCCCATATACATTTTGCCATACAAAACTTGGTGAAATTTGTGCAGGTGCGGCTGCCACTGAGTAGTACGGGTGGGACGGGGGTGACGGGGATAGAAAAATAAATTAAAAGTGACTTACCTTGCTGCTGGTCGCCGCCTCGCCTGCTTCCTCTTCTGTTCCTGCCGGAAGCAGGAAGCACACACAGACTCCCCTAAGCCAATCACAACACTTCTGTCACCATGACAGCAGCATCGTGGTTGGTTTGAGCGTCATGGTTCGGCACTCAGATGGGGATTATGAGCCTGTGCATGTTCTCCACCCAGGTTGTACAATACAGCCGGTGGAGAACATGCAAAGTGCGCATGACTGTTTGGCCTGCCCAAGACGGCCGGCCAAACTGTCATGCGCACTTAAGTGCCCCAACCACTCCTGCCCTGCTGGCTGTGATGACAGCCCAGCCCGCGCCGCCCTGTAAACCTGCCTCACAACGGAAAAAATAAAATGATAATAACACAGTGTTATCATTTTATTTTTCCTTTTTCCACTGCTCAAAGAGCAGTGGGGCGGCGCACCTCTGCCTTGACCTTGCCAGGTAGGTCGCTCCCCACCACACAGCTCCGCCTGTGCTGTCTGCCCGCTGCTCCTGTAGGTAAGATCGCCCTCCGCTTGTGGCCCCGGTGCCAGTTTTGTCTGCTTGTCTCCCCTTTCCTTTCTGTGCCCCTCGCTGCCCCACTGTTGTTGTGCCCGTGATTTGCCTGCTTTCCCCCCGTTTTCCTTCTGTGCCCCTCGCTGCCCCACTGTTGTTGTGCCCGTGATTTGCCTGCTTTCCCCCCGTTTTCCTTCTGTGCCCCTCGCTGCCCCACTGTTGTTGTGCCCGTGATTTGCCTGCTTTCCCCCCGTTTTTCCTTCTGTGCCCCTCGCTGCCCCACTGTTGTTGTGCCCGTGATTTGCCTGCTTTCCCCCCGTTTTCCTTCTGTGCCCCCGCTGCCCCACTGTTGTTGTGCCCGTGATTTGCCTGCTTTCCCCCCGTTTTCCTTCTGTGCCCCTCGCTGCCCCACTGTTGTTGTGCCCGTGATTTGCCTGCTTTCCCCCCGTTTTCCTTCTGTGCCCCTCGCTGCCCCACTGTTGTTGTGCCCGTGATTTGCCTGCTTTCCCCCCGTTTTCCTTCAGTGCCCCTCGCTGCCCCACTGTTGTTGTGCCCGTGATTTGCCTGCTTTCCCCCCGTTTTCCTTCTGTGCCCCTCGCTGCCCCACTGTTGTTGTGCCCGTGATTTGCCTGCTTTCCCCCGTTTTTCCTTCTGTGCCCCCGCTGCCCCACTGTTGTTGTGCCCGTGATTTGCCTGCTTTCCCCCCGTTTTTCCTTCTGTGCCCCTCGCTGCCCCACTGTTGTTGTGCCCGTGATTTGCCTGCTTTCCCCCCGTTTTTCCTTCTGTGCCCCTCGCTGCCCCACTGTTGTTGTGCCCGTGATTTACCTGCTCTCCCCCCGTTTTTCCTTCTGTGCCCCTCGCTGCCCCACTGTTGTTGTGCCCGTGATTTACCTGCTCTCCCCCCGTTTTTCCTTCTGTGCCCCTCGCTGCCCCACTGTTGTTGTGCCCGTGATTTACCTGCTCTCCCCCCGTTTTCCTTCTGTGCCCCTCGCTGCCCCACTGTTGTTGTGCCCGTGATTTACCTGCTCTCCCCCCGTTTTTCCTTCTGTGCCCCTCGCTGCCCCACTGTTGTTGTGCCCGTGATTTACCTGCTCTCCCCCCGTTTTTCCTTCTGTGCCCCTCGCTGCCCCACTGTTGTTGTGCCCGTGATTTACCTGCTCTCCCCCCGTTTTCCTTCTGTGCCCCTCGCTGCCTATCGCCATTCCCGCCGCTGCGTCCCTGCGGCCCCGCCCCCTGACTGCCCATTCGCTGCCCCTGCCTCCCGCCTCCCAGCTGCTCCTCCCTCCCACCTCCCCATAAATGGCGGCCGCTGCACGGTGAGGAGAGCGACCCTTGACCTTGCCAGGTAGGTCGCTCCCCACCACACAGCTCCGCCTGTGCTGTCTGCCCGCTGCTCCTGTAGGTAAGATCGCCCTCCGCTTGTGGCCCCGGTGCCAGTTTTGTCTGCTTGTCTCCCCTTTCCTTTCTGTGCCCCTCGCTGCCCCACTGTTGTTGTGCCCGTGATTTGCCTGCTTTCCCCCCGTTTTTCCTTCTGTGCCCCTCGCTGCCCCACTGTTGTTGTGCCCGTGATTTGCCTGCTTTCCCCCCGTTTTTCCTTCTGTGCCCCTCGCTGCCCCACTGTTGTTGTGCCCGTGATTTGCCTGCTTTCCCCCCGTTTTTCCTTCTGTGCCCCTCGCTGCCCCACTGTTGTTGTGCCCGTGATTTGCCTGCTTTCCCCCCGTTTTCCTTCTGTGCCCCTCGCTGCCCCACTGTTGTTGTGCCCGTGATTTGCCTGCTTTCCCCCCGTTTTTCCTTCTGTGCCCCTCGCTGCCCCACTGTTGTTGTGCCCGTGATTTGCCTGCTTTCCCCCCGTTTTCCTTCTGTGCCCCTCGCTGCCCCACTGTTGTTGTGCCCGTGATTTACCTGCTCTCCCCCCGTTTTCCTTCTGTGCCCCTCGCTGCCCCACTGTTGTTGTGCCCGTGATTTACCTGCTCTCCCCCCGTTTTTCCTTCTGTGCCCCTCGCTGCCCCACTGTTGTTGTGCCCGTGATTTACCTGCTCTCCCCCCGTTTTTCCTTCTGTGCCCCTCGCTGCCCCACTGTTGTTGTGCCCGTGATTTACCTGCTCTCCCCCCGTTTTCCTTCTGTGCCCCTCGCTGCCCCACTGTTGTTGTGCCCGTGATTTACCTGCTCTCCCCCCGTTTTCCTTCTGTGCCCCTCGCTGCCTATCGCCATTCCCGCCGCTCGTCCCTGCGGCCCCGCCCCCTGACTGCCCATTCGCTGCCCCTGCCTCCCGCCTCCCAGCTGCTCCTCCCTCCCACCTCCCCATAAATGGCGGCCGCTGCACGCGCGCGCGTGCGCAGCGGACGTGCCGCTGCGCGCGGCGCGCCTAAGGCAAGCCCGTCTGCGCCCGTCCGCGACTGGACCGCGCCCAGCGCCAGAACCCCTGGATCCCACCGATGCAACACCACTCGACGGACCTACGACGCCGCCACACTCACCGCACTCAATGCCGGCCGGAACCCTGCCTGCTACCGAGCCTCACCGAGACGCACCCACGGACCCTTCACCTGCCAAACCTGCCGATTCACCTGCCCCCTGACGTGCACCACCTCCGCCAAGTCGAGCAACAGCAGCAACCACCTGAAATGCATCCTGCTGAACACCCGCTCCGTCCACAGGCACGCCGTGGAACTCTGGGACCTGCTCGACGCAACAGCACCGGACATCGCCTTCCTCACCGAAACCTGGATGAACGCCTCCTCAGCGCCTGACATCGCCATAGCCATCCCGGATGGATACAAGATCACCCGGAAGGACCGCGTCAACCAGACGGGAGGAGGCATCGCCATCGTACACAAGAACACCATCCGCATCTCGACTAACTCCGGCGAGACCTTCACCGCCGCCCGAACACCTACACTTCCAGATACACACGGACCCCAAGACCACCCTCCGAGGCACCCTCATCTACAGACCCCCGGGACCACGCACACTATTCAGCGAAGACATCGCAGACTTCATCAGCCCGCACGCCATGCCCTCCGCCGACTACATCCTCCTAGGGGACCTCAACTTCCACCTGGAGAACAACAACGACAGAAACACCACCGCCCTGCTGGACAACCTCGCCAACCTCGGACTCAAGCAACTGGTGAACACGCCCACCCACTACGCCGGCCACACGCTTGACCCCGTCTTCTCGTCCAGCAAGCACATCTCCTTCAGCCACGCCACCGGACTCCACTGGACCGACCACAGCTGCGTCCACTTCAGCTTCAGAAAGACTGCGACCCACCACCACCCGCAACAGGCTCCCCGCCGGAGCTGGAGCAAGATCACCGCCGAGCAGCTCACCGCCTCCCTCAGCCAGAACACACCCACCGACACAACGGACCCAAACGAAGCAGCCAGCAACCTCGCCAAGTGGCTGACCGCCTGCGCCGACGACCTCGCACCACTAAAAACCCTCCCAGCAGACCCGGAAGCAAGAAAACCCCTTGGTTCACCAACGAACTCAAGGAATCCAAGAAGAACTGCCGCACTCTCGAGAAAACCTGGCGACTCGACCAGACCACAGACAACAGGACCGCCCTCAAGCACGCCACCCGCAAACACCACCAGCTGATCCGTGCCACCAAGAAGTCGGCACTCAAAGAACGACTGGACAACAACGCCCATGACAGCAAGGAACTTTTCAGCATCGTCAAAGAGTTCTCCAACCCCAGCGCCGGAAACAACGACATCACCCCCTCGCAAGACCTCTGCAACTCACTCTCCGCGTTCTTCCACCGCAAGATCACCGACATACACAACAGCTTCAACGCACAAACAACGCACCCTACCGCCGAACCAATGCCCGCCACCACCACCCTCTGCAACTGGACCCCGATCAACACCGAAGACACCACCCGCACGATGAACTCCATCCACTCCGGATCACCAACCGACCCCTGCCCACACCACGTCTTCAACAAAGCCGACGCCACCATCGCACCCCATCTCCGGGACATCATCAACTCCTCCTTCCGCACCGCCACCTTCCCGGAGAGCTGGAAGCACGCCGAGCTTACCGCCCTCCTGAAGAAACCAACGGCGGACCCCACCGACCTCAAGAACTACCGCCCCATCTCGCTCCTTCCGTTTCCGGCCAAAGTCATCGAGAAGACCGTCAACAGACAGCTTGCCGCCTTCCTCGAGACGAATGGATCCCTCGACCCCTCGCAGTCCGGGTTTCGGGCCAACCACAGCACCGAGACCGCCCTTATCGCAGCCACCGACGACATCAGAACCCTAACCGACAACGGGAAACAGCTGCCCTCATCCTCCTGGACCTCTCCGCGGCGTTCGACACCGTCTGCCACCGCACCCTAGTGAAGCGCCTCAGCAACATCGGAATCCGAGAGAAAGCACTGGAATGGATCATCTCGTTCCTCGCCGGAAGAACCCAGAGAGTCCGCCTCTCCCGTTCAGATCCGAAGCCACCGAAGTCATCTGCGGCGTTCCACAAGGATCCTCACTCAGCCCGACCCTCTTCAACGTCTACATGAGCCCCCTCGCAGCCATCGCACGCCGACACAACCTCAACATCATCTCCTACGCCGACGACACCCAGCTGATCCTCTCCCTCACCAACGACCCCACTACCGCCAGAGCCAACCTGCACGACGGGATGAGAGACGTCGCCGACTGGATGAGGAACAGCCGCCTTAAACTGAACTCAGACAAGACGGAAGTCCTCATCCTGGGCTCATCACCCTCCGCCTGGGACGACTCCTGGTGGCCCCCGGCCCTGGGCACCGCACCCAAGCCAACGGACCACGCACGCAACCTGGGCTTCATCCTGGACTCCTCCCTATCAATGACCAAACAAGTCAACGCCGTCTCATCTTCATGCTTCAACACCCTGCGCATGCTCCGCAAGATCTTCAGATGGATCCCCACTGAAACCAGGAAGACCGTCACCCAGGCACTCGTCACCAGCCGACTGGACTATGGGAACACCCTCTACGCCGGAACCACAGCCAAACTTCAAAAGAGACTCCAGCGCATCCAGAACGCCTCCGCACGACTCATCCTGGACATCCCCCGACACAGCCACATCACCGTACACCTGAAAAGACCTGCACTGGCTCCCCGTCAGCAAGAGAATCACGTTCAGACTCCTCACCCACGCACACAAGGCCCTCCACGACCTGGGCCCAAAGTACCTCAACGACCGCATGTCCTTCTACACGCCCACACGCCAGCTACGATCAACCAGCCACGCCCTCGCCACCGTACCACGCATCCGCAGAACCACCGCCGGAGGAAGATCCTTCTCCTACCTGGCGGCCAAGACCTGGAACTCCCTCCCCACTCACCTTCGGCGAACCCAGGACCATCTCGCCTTCAGGAAGCAGCTCAAGACCTGGCTGTTCGAGCAGTAACTTACCCCCTCCCCCAGCGCCTTGAGACCCTCCCGGGTGAGTAGCGCGCTCTATAAATGCCGTGATTGATTGATTGATTGATTGATTGCCTTAGCGGAGGAGCCGCCGCTGAATTTGTATTGGAAAAATTGAAACATTCCAGGTTTCCGCTTCGGAACAAGGGAAAACATGCCGTATTATTGCCTTATTCTCCTCTGGGAGGTACAGAACGAAACATGGGGAGGTAATACCACACTCAGTAAACACCTCATCCAGAACTATAGGGTTTGCCACTTAAAATACCAGAGCCTCCGAGAATGAGGACCATGTTGTCTGTGCTACCGGTACGGAAAGATGGGGAATGATATCTTGGGTAGGGAACATATGACAGATGGGGTGTGTAAATTGGGTAGAGGGAGATAATGCCAGAAAAAGAGGGGTTTTCATTCCCTCCCAAATTTCAGGAGGCATTGACAGCTTCATAGGGGAGCCTGTTGCAGAGCACGGGTGCATGGATGCAGAGGACCTGTTTTCTTGCTCCCCCTATGGGTGCTTCCAAGATCCCAGGGCAGCGTTCTGTGTTGTGCAAAGCGAAGAGTGGGCTTTTCATACGGGAGGGAAGGAGACCCGGATGCAGGCTGAGCTAAAGAAATTGCTGATGAAAAAGTTGGAAAGGTTGTGTTTTTTTCTCACAAGGCAGATAGGGCTGGGGCAGAGTCTGTTGAATAACACGACCAGCCTTTATTGAATCACAAGTCTGCTGGAAATCTTCCCGAATTACCTCGTAGGGCGTCCTCCCATGCCCGCAAAATATAAATTCACACCTCGCCTTCCTCTTCTTTAAAAAAAAAAGAACATTTTTCTGTGCTCGCGCCCACAGAGAACTTAAAATACCAAACAGATGTTCAGCTCGGAGCTCGCTGAAAGGCAGATGGCATGCTGAGAAGCTGGTATGAGGATTTCGAAAGCTTTGCAGCTTGGACCGTTGGTCTAAAACTTTCAACATATTTTCTGCAGTCGTTAATTTATTTAAAAAAAAAAAAAAAGGGGGGGTAAGTGCCGGGCCCACAGTTTTGTTCGGAAGCCGCGGCTGGAGAGCTTGAAGGACAGGGTGCCGAATACTAATGCTAGCTAATCTTGGTTCCGCCTCATGCTTCTTTCTTCCATCGCCCTACAGTCCTGTCTTTTCATGTCACACTTGCTTGTCGTTTTTCAACCCTGCTTTCCACCTTTGTCACTGCTTTTTCCGTCTTCTCCTTCTTTCCCCTTTTGTATTTTTCTCACTTGCTCTGGATCAAAACATGTTGAGGTAAAAGAAGAGCCGGTCCCCAAAAATGAGTGCCGGGGGACCCCACTACCAACCACCAGCTCAAATTGGGGACTGCTCTTCCGGCAAGGCCCAAGTTTTGCTTCGAGTCAGGCTGGGAGATGTGCAGTGGTCTGTACTATCCGGTGCGAAATTCGATTACCCTCGCTACAGAAGGTGTTACTTGATCTTTTTTGGACGTGTATTCCTTCTGACATCTACCACATGACTTGATGTCAGGCGGTGCCATACTCTGCCCACGATGAGCTTTTAGAATACATCTGGGGAGCACGGTCAAATATGCTGAAAAACAGAACTGTGATGTTATTGAAAGAAAAGAGTGGAGGTGAACCACCCTGTATTAGGCAGTTTGTAACTCTTTTGCCAGTCGTGTCCAGGCTGGTAGTAGATTTCAAGGGGGGAGGGTGGCTCTAGACAAAACCCTAGGGCCCCTCCTCATTTCTGATAGACAATTGCACTAACACTTTTAAGGTGCCAGGTCTGCCAATAGCATGTTGGCAATCATGCATTTCACTGTACTTTTAAAAGGGATAACACTGCACTGTTTAAATTGTTAAATATGCTCAAATCTAACAAGTAGTCCCATTGCTTTAGCACCTTCTTCAAACAGTCCTTAGCCAACATTGCATTTTGGAGCTTGTAGTTTCATATTTAAATTGTAAGGATGAGCTCAAAACTTCCAGCTTCCAAAGTGCTTTCCGCTCATAAGCAGGACTAGCTGTGGGTGTAACACATGGCATGGGGCCAGTTGGCATCTGGGTACAAATTCTGGCAAAATAAATGGAACATATAAAAATCAATTTATGTCAAAATTTCTTTGACACCCATTAAGTTTCTTACATGTTTTGGCTCCTTTGCTTACAATATTGTTTTAATGTCATACATCTATTTTTGGAAAGAAGTAAGGCAGAACATACCGTCTAAATAAATCTCACTTCAAATGATTGACATGCTATATTTTAACTTTCATATATCTAGCATGCACAGTTGAAAGGCGCTACAGCATATCAGCTTTGTCTATATTTATTAGAAAGTGTGTACTTAAGCCTCATAAAATTATTTAACTTGCTTGTAGTATTTAACATTTTAATTTTGAGAATTTGTTATTTTGGTGGCCACTGTGAAACTGTTTTACATGGTGGTCTGGAGGCAGTAAAAAGTTTGAAGACCATTGGTATAGAGTCTAAATTCCTCTTGGCCCCACTGCGCAAGTTGGGAGCCTATGACCGGCTAATGTCTGAAGATTGGAGAAGGGTGTCCAGTAATCCCTGTTTGAAAAATTGGTCATTGCACTTTCTCAATTTCATTGACATGTTTTCCCTTTTACCGTGGTAATGAAGCTTTCTTCCTCTTTCAACAAGACTTTAGTTTTGTATTGGATTGTCCAGTGGCGGTTCCTCCGCCAAGGCAGGGCGGCCAAACAGTCCTGCGCACTTTGCATCTTCCCCACCAGGCTGCATTACACAGCCTGGTGGGGGACATGCTCAGCCTCCCATTCCCCCTCTGAGCGCTGATCCACGGCGCTCAGACCAATCACAACGCTGTATTGTAGCATTGTGATTGGCTTAGGGGAGGGAGCCTGTGTTCTTCCTGGGTCTAGATGGAGAGACGACGAGGGACGACTGAGGAGGGAAACTCAGCAAGGAGGTAAGTGGTTTTTATTGTTTGTATTTTGTACCCTCCCACCCCCCACCACAACTCTTGTTCCCTGCCAACCACTACTGGGAACGTCTTGAGCTGTAATAGTGCCTCAGGCCCGCTTTTATTGTGCCTTGATTAATCTAGCACTATGCAGTAAACCTAGTGCAGAGAGTAGAGAGGTACATTCATAAAAGCAGCGCATAATATTCACAAGGTCATCGTGGAGGTGCCGTGAAGGAGTAAAAGGTCTCAGCTTCCACGGGCTGCCTCAGTTCACCAATGATACTCTGCATAAATCTTTTCTGTTGAGCACAACCCATCAGTCAGATTACCTTCTTTTCACCCCAGTTTAGCTGCTGACCTTGTCTGGTATCATTTTGTCCTCATCATGACCAATTCTGCTCAATCTCGATCTGTGTCCGTGAGCATCTCTTACCTGTTGATATGGGTCTGTCTTTTACATGCGTTGGAAGGCTACCAAAATCTTGCAGAGATTAGTTACACATTTTTCCTCAATCAAATCTCTTACCCTCAATCTGGTGATAGCATATGAAAATATTGAGAAAATTGCTCCTCCTTGCACTCAATGCCACAAGCTAAATTATTTGGACTGCTGCTGCTCGGTAGGCATATTCAGTTACTACTGACACCCAGACCGTGGGGAATCACAGCACATGACTGCAGAGTGGCAGCTTTGTTTATCCTTTCCTGCTAAGAAAACCCCTGGTAAAAAAAAATCCCCGTGCTGGGCACCTCTTTTTTCTCCCTTGTGCAATCTTCACAATGAAGCCATTTTCCTGAAGTAGATTTCCTGATGTAGGATGCCCTGCCATTCATGTGGGCCAAGTGGATATCAATAAATCTGGAAGTCCAAACTTCTGGACTCAAGAGCCTCCAACAAACACTTAATTTGCCATTTGATAAAGTTGTACTTACACCTGGCCCATGCTGCAGGGTTATCCCCAAACTTTTTTCCTTCTTCCTCCCTTTTTTCAGACCTTTTTTTGGTTTTTGGACTCTGGGCACTTTACCACTGCCAACCAGTGCTAAAGTGCAGGTGCTTTCTCCCCTAAACATGGTATAATTGGTTTGCAGCTCTTTGGCATACTTGAATTACTTGTAAGTCCCTTGTAAAGTGGTATACCATATACCCAGGGCCTTTAAATTATATGCCAATAGTGGTTCTGCAGCACTGATTATGCCACCCCCATAAGTAGCCTTTCAAACCTGCCTCAGGCTTGGCACTGCAGGACCTTGGTGTGCAGTTTACTGCCACTTCGACTTGGCATTTAAAATTACTTGCCAAGCCTTAAACTCCCCTTTTACTACACATAGGTCACCGCTATAGTAGGCTGTAGGGAGCCCTATGGGCAGGTTGCCATGTAAGTAAAAAGTAAGACATGTACTTTTATGTTTTGCATGTCCTGTCCGGATAAACAGCCTATGTTGTTTTACACTTCATGAGGCTTAATACTCTCATAGGCTAGCATTGGGAATTCCCTTATATACCTTTAAGTGATAATTCATGATCAGAAAGGAGTAGCTTTGCCATGTTTGGTATGTTTAGAATGGTAGTGAGAAATCCTCCTTACGGGCGAAGATGTATTTCACATTACTATTTTAGAAATGCCACTTCTAGAACGTGGGTATTTCTCCTTGCTTATAACTCTGTGTGCCTGACAGCCTGTCTCCAATACTCATTTGGGTTGCATGGCAGCTACATTTGGTGCATTCCCTACAGACAGCCACATTACAGGAAGGGCTGGATGAGACAGGGGATACATCTGCATTCATCTGCATACTGATAGTCTTCCTGGGCAGGAAGAAGGAGAGGTGGTTCACACTTACATTTAAGTAGGTTGTGTCCTGCCCTCATACAGAGGGGTGATTTACTCCCTTCTGATAGTCTGGAGCCATGGCTGGATTGAAAGGAATCCTTGTCCACTTCAGAGTGTTCTTTTGAAGTCACTCCCCACATCAAAGGCATTTTTGGGTAGAAGCTCTGACCTCATCTAATCAGACACTGTGTGGGACTTGAAACCAGACGCTGCTGGCTCTATATCTTCACATTGCCAGGAGTACTGCTGTGCTTCCAGGAGGGATCACCATTTTTGCTAACTTCTTTGCTATGTTGGCCCGCTGCCTGCTGAGTGCTGGGCTGCAGGAGGGACTGCCATTCTGCAACTTGCCTTGATGTGCTGGTATGCTACTTACTACCTTCTTTTGTGCCCACAAGTGTTCTTCAAGGGCTTGTTGGCTTGCCTCCTGTTCTTTGGGATCTCAGGGCCATCAAAGATCCCTCCTGTGTGCCCCTGCTGTGTAACTCTGCAGCTGGTAAGTCCAGCAGCAGGTCATTGGCACGATCAGCGCATGGCTGATTCACCGTTTTTATTAAGGACTGAGAGTTGACTGCAGCGCCAGGTCAAGTGCCTCACCAAGGACCAGCACTTGCCTTGCCTGACTAGCGCTACTCTGTCTTAGTCACCTAGCCGCCAAGCACTCTGCGAGGTGAAGTTTGGCACCCAGGGTCTGCGTGTCCCCCCTTCTTGCTTCGTGCCGCCCAGGCTATGTGTGCTGATTCGAAGAGCCGCATTCCTATGTTGCCCCAGCAACAAAGAGGCCCTGTGACATCAGTAAAGGCATCAAGAGAGGGATACCAGCGCTGTACATCCACTGAAGAGCTGGCCGGGAGAGAGTTTGTCCTCCTGAAGAACCATGTGCTGGCCAGCAGACCATCGAGGATGTCTCAACTACGTGAGGACAGGCCAGTACAGCCCACATGGCCCCCTGCTGCACCAGTCCCTAGCAGGGCCGGACTGGGAACCACAACCGGCCCTGGCAAAGTGCTCGGCCGCCCCCCACTCCCCCCCACTGGGGGGGTTGGTGCTGCCGAGCTCTTTGCCAGGGCCGATTTCGGCCGATTTTGTTACAGGGCCAATTTTGCAGCTATGCTGCAAAAGCGGCCCTGTAACAAAAGCGACCCCCAGAGGCCAAAAATGGCCCCCTCCCGTGCGGCGCACCGGGGGATTGCCCGGTGCCCGCTACGGCCAGTCCGGCCCTGGTCCCTAGGTATTGCCAAACTGATATCAGACCTGCAAGGTCTTGCTCGCATGCACCGACCCCTCTCTCTGTGTGTCTGGAGCCTGGGGGTCATTCTCACACCTACTGAAGCCATCCAAAGCTCGCTTGTGGGCCGTCTTTGCCTGAAAATTACAACCCGAGTGGGTCCGGAGGGCTCCAGACTCGATTGTACTTGGGGGTATTCTTGGTTCTGCATTTCTGGGGGGAACCTCCTTGGAGGACCCCAGAGGGAGGCATGCAACTGCCTCCAAGGGACTAAAACTGCCTGAACCATCATAATCATATTATTAACATTACAAGAGTTTGTCCTTGCCGACCCCTGATAGGGATCTTTATCTTTGCATTATCATAAAGTGTTGGACAAAGAGAAACATCTTTTTTAACACAGTGAAAAACCAATGCATTATTGAGATAATTTAAAAAGTACTTATTTGATTAATGTAGTTTTGGTCTTGGTTTGTTTATAATATAGAAGCCTGTTTTTACAACCCTGTGTGGAGTCTCTTTTTGTGGTGTATTCATTGTTTTACTGCGTTTGTGTGTTGCACATATGCTTTACACATTGCCTCTATAGATAAGTCTGCCTGCTCTGCGCCCAGCTACCAGAGGGTGAGAACAGGTCATCTTTGGTGTGTATCTAGCTTACCCTGACTAGAGTGGTGGGTTCTGCCTTGCGTGGGTGCATACTTTAGCACACCACAATCCTGTCTCTAGAAAATCATTTTACATTTAAACTAGAAGATTCAAGATGGATTGTAATGGAATGGGTGACTGTTTTTAGAACTTCCATTGTTCATTTGCAGGTAGATGATAATGTTAAAAAATCAATCCCTTAACATAGTGGAGTAGAAAAGTAGACTGGGCAAGATTGACGATGACAAAAAATGGTAAGCATGGAAAAGGACACCACTTGAACAGAAGATGTAAGAGGGAAGGAGGAAAAGAGTGTTGGCCCTGGATTCAGTAGGCCATAAAAACTGCAGTCATAATCTTGGGCAAAACATTCCATCCAGGGCAGCTTGGTTAGAATCTAAGGAGGTTTCATTTCAGTATTTTTCAATCTTCCTACCATGTCTGGGAATAGGAGGCAGGACAGTGATGTTTTGTCAAATTGGATGGGCCGAAACGTGTAAGTGAAGCAAGGGATGAAAGGTTTGGTGATTAGTTTGCTTTTTACTTTCATGATTCATCAGCATAATGACTCAATGTTCTGCCCACAGGTTGAAGAAAAGTGGCATAATCGTCCCAACTTCTTCAATTTCAGTCGAAAAAAGGGAGCAAAGGATGTCATTACACCATTACTCTGGCCCTCAAGTAGAGATGCCTTCGCAGTAATATCACAATTTCAGTGAGTATATTATTGCAACAGATACATGTGGCATTACTGCAAATTTTGAAATACATTGAGGAATATATTGGATATAATATGTTTCCACATGGTTTTCTCCTTTTATCGGTCCCAGATTTCACAAGAGTTTTGCTATTGCTGATGAACAAGAATTTACTGTGTAAAGAATTTGGATTACCATATTTGTGACTTTTGCTAAATGTAAGCACATTACTTTCCACACACTCAGTATAATATTTTACATCTTTCTGACGAACCTGTAATGAGCTCCTCAGGCTGGAAGTCAGCCAAAGAAATCTTTGTGTAAACTGCAGGTCAAAGATTTAAATGAATCCAGGGCTGATCCCACCTTTCATTCAGCCTGTGGTGCAGATGGTCAGTGTAAAAAAAATCTATTTATGGGTAGTATAGGGCAGAAAAAAACAATAATGGAGATTGGTGAGGTTTGGGAAGATTAGTTAACTTTGTATACTTCTATTTAACATGATATGCATATGAAAAAAAACAGGAGATATAAAATTGTACTAGTAAAGTCCCATATGTACATGCATGAATAAATATTTACAAACTCAGACTTTCAGTTTTTGCTGTAAATTAAGTTTTTTTATTTTATTTATTATAATGTTTTTGTTTCTTTTTCTTTTTTTCCTTTTTATATTTGCCCCCAATATTTCAGTAGTGAAGCACTTATAGTTACAATTGCTGTGTTCATATTTACACTTTGTGACAGATATGTGTCATTATAGGAAAATAAATCCAAAAGCATACACTCATCAGCCTATAAGTAACTGATATATTGATCTACTTGTATATGGGTATAATGATAAAGTTATACATGTATGTATGTAGGTTTTATTTATTTATGTTTTAAAAAATATATATATATTTTTATTTATTTTCATTCCTCTAGTCATAGCTGCCAAGGTTTCAGATTGTTTACGTGTGACATTTTCATAATTTCTGTCAAATTATGAGTGACATTCAATGACTATGAGTGACACTTTCTCGAAAGCAAAATCAAGCAATGAAGATGAGGAAAACATATATAAATATCAGAAATTACGACCATCTGAGCAACGAGAAACTCTAAGATCTTAAAATTGCTGCAAGGCTCCAGAAATAGAAGGGCACTAACCTAGTAAAAAGCAGTACTCACAGCTAATCCTAATAAAATACAGTTTTGCGAATATGCGTGCTTCATGTTCTCTTGTGAAAGCTGCCACTATACAAAACACTGATCTTGCTGCAGCACTCCATTATTCACCAGAATTATCTTGACATTTTCACCCGACTGCTGGCACTATTCGCAAGTGCTTTGGGAGTGTATTGCCAGGTTAGCGATTCAACGCCTTGCTTTGTCTTGATTTGCGTGGGATCTGGCAGGGCTGGCAGGACGGGCATGGGCTGCAACAGCAGGCTGCAGGTCAAGGGCATGCCAGAGGGGATGGACAGTCAGAGGCTTCATCTCTCCTCTGTGTCTCATTCTGCCTGACTGGATGGAAGCATTGGAGGTTTTATTATTGTGTGCACAACTGAAGAGCATTATTACAAGTGATGCAGCAGTTGGTGACTTCGAGCTGAGGAAGGGCAGAAACGTGCCTTTGTCGTGTGGCTCAAACTGCCTGCTGTGTACTGCCTGCTGTGGGAGCAAGAAGTTTTGGCATTAGGAAATCTTAGACACCAAATCAAACAGCTAATTGAAACACAGCCTCTTTAGGTAGTGTTGCTGGGCGGCAGGAACAATTAATTCCTGGGGCCGGGGCCAGCAGAAAATTGAAACTTTTGGCCTTAGGCTGCGCCAACCGGACCTTGTCCCAGGCTCCTCCTGAACCATGCATGGCAATCAATGATTGAGACAGTCTGTCCAGGCAGCCTCTGACCATGGACCCGACCGACCAGAGTGCGGACCTCTCATCTGCTAATTAATTGTAATTACACGGACAGTTTGGGTCAGCTGAGCCCAGCCAGCAAGCGCACCAGCCTGGTGAGCAGTGGGCTACAGGCTCATGTTGTAAATTAAATATTCTGAAATTGAAAGTTACGATGAAAGTCACACTTCACACAGACCTGAGCCACGGCCACGATGAGTTTTGCAGCAGGGACCAAAGAGGCAGTCAGATCCCGGTTTTGTATAATGAAGAATGCCGTCGCGCTCGCAGGATGAGGCACGCACCAATATTAATCCGAGGTGGGTGCTCAGAGAGATAGTTTCAGTTTTGGCAATTAGACACACACTATACTGTTTTCTGCAGTCACGTGACACCGCTGCATCCGGCCCAGACTGACTCTCGGCAGCAGTTGCGAAAATGAATGCTGCTCTAGCGCAGGCTGGCGCGACCCACACTTCTGGCCTGGCACTCATGAAAACTTACTATGCACAGTGAGTGTGTACAGAAGCTGTTTGCTCACGAGTGCTTGAGCGGCGCTTTCCGTCCCGCATGTCTTTGTCTGCTCTGGGTTAGCACCGGTGGAGTTAAGGAGGCGCTATAATGCGTGACTTCGCATTTCAGTGCGGTGATGTGGACCACCACACTGAAATGTGCAAGTCTAACGCCTGATGCGTGGTACTTGGCAGGGCTATCTAGTAAGTATTAAAAACATATCTAGAGATACATACCCATAACATTTTTGTTTGGGTTCTATTCCATTAATTAATTAGTATTATTTGTTTTTATTATTTAATTATTCTGATTCATGTATTATTTAGTTTTTTTAAGTAATAAGTATATTTAATAGTTAACATTTACACTTACGTTCTGTATAATCATATTTATTTGTTGTGATATGAGTGATCATTATAAAGGGAGATCTTTGATAGACCTCCTCCTTGATGGACTGGAACCTGCACCTCCCCTCCTCCCCAACGCCTTGAGACCCTTACGGGTGAGTAGTCGCGCTCAACAAACCCATGATTGATTGATTGATTGCATGTAGTCAAATACTTATATGATATTTTTGTAATGACCTATATACATTTTAAGCAAAAAATATAAGGAGTGGATATATTTTAACCTTAGCTGATATATGCATGTGTACATTTGTTAAGCATAAATATAAGAAAGTATATATATTTGCATTCATAATTATTATGTGAATTTGTAAATCCTAGGTGGGAGAAGATGCATTGCAGAGTTCTCATAGTAATGAAGCTTGATCTTGCTAACTTAACCACTTGGGCATTCATTGATAACTTAGGGGGTCATTAGGATGGGGGCGGTTCGCCCGCCCGGCCAGCGGTAGCCACCGCCGGCCCGGCGGGGGCGGGCAGCCCGCCATCCACACTAGAGAGTCCCCACCATATTAGGATGGCTGGGGGTCCGCGGCGGACGGAAGAGCCGTCCGCCGCATTCTCCGCCGGTCGACTCGTCGACCGAGCTGAAGCCACCTTTAATATGGTGGATGTGTCTGCAAGACACCGCCATCCATATTAGGATGTGCGGAGATCAGCCTTTCCATGGCGGCGTGCCGCCATGGGAAAGGCATGCGATCTTGCCATTGGGGGCCCGTTGCGGGCCCCCAGGGTGTTGGGGGTGGGGGTGCACATGGGGGTACCTGGTACCCCCTGCATTCGCATGCACAAGGTGGCAGGCACCGCGCGGTGCCTGTCACCTTGTGCATGCAAATGCACAGCATGCATTTCCAGCATTGTGGCGGGCGGTGCTGTGAGCACCGCCCGCCACAATGCTGAGAATGAGGATGCCACCGCCACGGTGGCGGTGGCATCCTAATTGCAGGTGCGGGACCACCGCACCCCTGGCAGACGGTCCCGCAATCCGTTACGGTGGCGGGCGGACTTTGTCCGCCCGCCATCGTAATGGACCCCTTAGAGTCCATGGCAATATCAAGGTTTTTTATTTCCTTGGATACTTTAGGAGATGGTCCCAGAACACCAGGCCAGGGTCATAATTTTTACAATCGCCACAGGGGAGTATTTCAGTTTTGGGTGCATTCAATTTGAGATGGCTCCATGTCATCCACTGATCAATCACTCAGAGGCAATCTAAGATTTTTGAGTTTCCAGAGTCTTTGGGGCTTTCCAGTTGAGGAATTATTTATTTGTCTTCTGCATAGTTATAGTAGGTGAGCTGAAATTCATTGATTATTGCCAGTAATGATTTCATGTAAATGTTGAAAAGCATGGGTGAGTTGATAGAGCCATGAGGGACCTCTGCTTTTATGATGTAGAGTATGGATGAGAAAGGAGGACTATGGATTGCATTTGCTCTGTTTTGAAGGTAGGATCTGATCCAGTCGAGACCAGTCCCCTCTATGCTGGCTTCGTGGACTCTTTAGATTAGAGTGTTATGATCAAATGTGTTGAAGGCAGCTGAAAGGTCCAAGAGAAGTAGTGTAGTGACCTGGTTGTGGTCTACTGTGTTTTTAAGGTCATCCCAGATTGTGATTAAGGCAGATTCTGTGCCTCTTCCTAGTTAGAATTCTGTTTTTAAGCCGGAAAGTATGGAGTTATTTTCAATAAATTGAGATTTCTGGGTGAATGCTGATCTTGCTATTTGTTTGCTAAAATATGGTCCATTTGCAATAGGTCAGTAGTAGTTTGGGTCTTGAGAATCCAGGTTTGTTTTCTTTAATAATGTTTGCATGTATGTTTTTTTAAAAGTCTTTGGGAAAAGCTCCTGTTGTCAAGGAATGATTGGTGATTGTTCTGACTGGGATGGCAGCAGGGGTTGTTAAAAGGATGTTCTTGAAGATTTTGGGTGGACAAGGGTCAAAGGGGCAGCTGGCTGGCCAGCTTGGTATGACAAGATCTATAAATTCAGTTGCTGATGTTTGTTTGAAGGAATTCAGAGGCTGGGTTAACCTACCCCTGGGGGATTGTTGGAAAAGGGATGGTGGTTTTCTTTTGGTTTAAATAGGAATCTAACATATCTGCTTTGGATGTGGAATATATGACGATACAACGCGTTCCATTACAACGCAGTATTTTACATCGCGGTTTTTACAACGCAAGTCGTTACAACGATTTGCGCTGGAGGGCGCTGGACTTAGGAATTTTATGATTTACTATTCCAACTCCAGTCTACGTACAGTAGGGAAGGTGTTGGAATAGTAAATCATACTATTCACTTAGGTTAGAAAGCGCCATCCAGCGCAAGTCGTTAGCTAACGACTTGATGAGACACCGCGATGTAACTTCATCGCATTGTAACAGTTGCGTGGTAAAGGATGTCTCCCTTGGATGTGTGATGATTTGCCAGTTTGTCAGTAAATTCTTGGAAAGTAGGATGGTTTCCTTTTGTGCATTATGAAATTCCATGAGGATGTTATAAAAGTCTTTATTTGCAAAATTTTTATTCTGCATTCTGTTAAATAGTAGCTTTTTCAGCTTTTTAATAGATGAAATTCTGTTGAGGTTGTATAGGCAAAATTTATCTTGAAAGTTGGTTGTTTTGAGCCAGGTGTGTTGGAGCTTTGCAATGTGTTGTTTTATCTTTTTTATTTCTGCATTCATCTAAGGTGCTTGTTTTATTTTGGAATGATTTGTTCTTTTAGTGGAATTAGGATATCAAAAGCTTCTAGGAGCCACTCATAGAGTTCTTTATCTGAATTTATTGTGTCCAGATCTGTGTTGGATGTTAGTTGTGTTTCTAGATCTTCAAAATTCAGTTTGTTCCAAGGTCGATATGTGCTTGCAGGTAAGGTGGGCTTAGGTGTGGGGAGTTGTGGGGTCTTGTGTTAGAAAGCTACCAGATGGTGGTTTGACCACGTGACTGGAGTAATCCTTTGGAAAGTGACTAGTTCTGGATTGGCAAAAATCACATCTAGGATGTGTCCAGCAATGTGTTTGGGTGTATCTTTGCCAGGTCTCGAGCAGACAGTTTGCCACTTTCCAAGTTGACGCTTTGGAGAAATGAAGTCTAAGCTGCAAGCTGTATGTGAGCAATATTCATCCCATACTTTCAGTAGTAATTTTACAACTGAGCTGTTCCATGGCACTTCAGAGCTCGCTGGTTTGTGGCTCTGCAAGTCCATAGAAATGCCTGCCAAAAATACACAGATTTCTGAATTGTTTTCCCTACGCAGTGAAATCAACTTCTATTGTGGACTGACATCACATTTTTGCAAAGGAGCTTTTTTTGTATTTGAGCCAGTTGTGTGATGTGCACGTCATTCTCAGATAAGTATCCATGTATTAGTCCAATCTGATACCCTTCACACCAGGTCAGATTGGGATCACAATTAGGCCCAGGCACTCCCCAAAAAACTGCCCCCCATTCCCGGATCATCCCTTTCATTTATCGCTGTTAGACCTGGTATCATTGGCGTAAGTCTCCCTTCCATTTTTTTCTGATTGCCTCCTCTGTTTTTGATCTGTTTCCTGGTTTTAGATGCTTTGGGCACTGTGCCACTGCTATTCAGTGCCACAGTGCAAGTGCTCCCTATGTTAAATTGATGCATTGATTAGTGACTCCATGATTGGAACATTTGATTTACTTGTCAGACCCTAGTATAGTGCACCAGGTGTGCCCAGGGCTTGTAAATCAAATGCTGCTGGTGGGATTGCAGCACTGGTTGTGCCACCCACAGAAGCAGCTTGTAAAGTGTGTCTCAGGCCTGCCATTGCAGAGCCTGTGTGCAGTCTGACTGCCATGTCGACTTGGTAAGTGCACCCACTTACCAGTCCCTAAACCTTCCCTTTTCTGCATATTAGTCACCCCTAAGGTAGGCCCTAGGGCAGGGTGCATTGTAAGTAAAGGTAGGACCTGCCCTGATGTGTGTGGCATGTCCTAATAGTGAATTACAGCCATTTTCGTTTTTCACTATTGCAAGGCTACCTGTTCCCCATAGGCCAGAATGGGCAGTTTGATTATTACATTTTATAATCCTAACTGACTCAGGAACCAGGTAGAAATTCGAGTTTAGTATGCCTGAACTCAGAATGATAAAATACATCTTTTAGTGAAGTTGGTTTTAACATTCTGTGTTTGAAAATACCACTTTTAGAAAGTGGGTATTTTCTTGCCTAACTATCCAAGCCTGCCTCTGCTAGGTTGTGTATTCCTTGTCTGGAGTTTGAGTGACAGGGGCTGGGGGCTGCCAGGAGACAGGGTGAGTCAGCGCAGGGCTGAATAGAGAGATCTGCATGCAGATATGAGTGAGGAGTTGCACCTGGGACCTGAATAGGGCTGTGCCTTCCCTCCACAATGCTGGCTCCACCTCCTGTGGTGTGTCTGATGTCCCTGGCCTACACTGTGAAAGGAAAGAAGGAGTCTTGTCAACAAAGTGCTCCAAGACTGACCAGAACTGGTTTTGACTAGGCAAAGGCCTCTCTGCCTTCAGAGAACAAAGAGAAAAGTAGTATAAATATTGGGACCCAGACCCAAGAACTTTAGATCACTTCTGGAACAACAAGACAACCCTTTTGCCAAGGAGAAGAACCAAGGAAGCTGCAGGAGTTGGACTGCCCCTCTGCCAAGTGTGCTGTTTGCTGGGTTGGCCTGCAGTGGTTTCTTCACTGCCAAGGGAAGGAGAAGGAACTTTTAAATAACTTTCATCATCTTGCAGAATATTACTCCAAGGGCTTGACTTTGTGCTTGCCTCCTGCTGAAGTCTCAGGGCCAAAAGACTTCACCACCAGCTCCCTCCTGAATTCCCTTGCTGGGGATTCTGTCTGCTGAGACCTGCGTGTCGCTGGGAGCTGGAAACGCGACGCAACGAGAAGAAGCGTGTCGCCATCGTAGCTGTTGCCGTCGCATCGCCGGAGAAGCGTGTCGCCGCCGCAGAGGCTGCCACCGCATCACCAGAGAGCGTGTCTTCATCAACAGCCGCTGAGTGTCGCATCACCGGAGAAGCGTGTCGCCACCGCAGGGTCGCCGTTGCATCACCGGATAAGCGTGTCGCAGGGCCTGTCGCGGCTCCAAAGGTACAGAGTTCGCCCGCACGGCCTTCGGGCGTGCACGCATCGTCTTCACATCGTCGCATCAAGGGCGCCATCTTATCGCATCACAACCTGAGTGTCACATCGCATCGTGGCGCCGTCTTGCGCATCGCTAACGCGGAACGCAGCACGAGAATCAATGCATCTACTCCCTCCGGTAAGGAATGGACGCATCCCTACTCTGCGCAAGCATTGAGGAGCGACGCATCGCATCCCCCGGAGTACGGAAACCGACGCATCTCCTTCCCTGCGAACCTTTTGTTTATTTTGCGTTACGCATCCAGGTACTGTTTGTGAGAACTGTGTCGCATTTATCATCAACTTGAACTAAGTAACTTCACCATCTTTTAAGAGTATTTTGAGTACAGTATTGTGGATTTTTGTCGTTTGTGGTCTTGTGATAAGTCTATATAAAGAATACTTATTTTTATAAAACCTGTGTGGTGTCCATCTGTAGTGTTTTCACTGTATTACTGTATGTGTTCACAAATGCTTAACACACTGCCTCTTAGATAAGCCTGCCTGCTCGTGCCAAGCTACCAAGGGGGTGAGCAGGGGTTATCCAGGTGTGTAATCCCCTTTCCCTGACTTAGAAGCAACGGTCCCTATTTGGACAAAGGTGTATACCATTGCCAACTAGAGACCCCCAGTTCTAACATTGGATGAAGCGGTGGTACGATCAGAATGCCACTCTGATTGAGCTTTAGCCTGGACAGAAAGTTTGGGTCATGGCCCCTGTGGAGCCCTGTGCGCTCCAGGACAGGTGGACCGGTCCATTTGAGGTGGTGGAGCGCAAGAGTGATGTCACCTATCTGGTGAACTTGCGGCCTCCCAGGAACCCTTTGCGGGTCCTGCATGTTAACCGCCTGAAGCCCCACTTAGAAAGGTCCGAGGTGGGCATGCTCCTAGCAACAGATGATGGAATGGAGGAGGAGACTGAGCCTCTTCCTGACCTCCTGTCTGCAGCGGAGCAAGATGGGTCAGTGGATGGTGTTGGCCTCTCTGCCACACTGACCCCTGAACAGCAGCAAGATTGCCGCCAACTGCTGGGGCAATTCCCTGATTTGTTCTCCCTGGTTCCTAGTGTCACTGAGTGGTGCGTCCATGATGTGGACGCTGAGGACAGTCCTCCTGTGAAGCACAAGGCTTACAGAGTGACTGACAGGGTCAGAGCTTACATTAAGGAGGAGGTCTCCAAGATGTTTGCCTTAGGGGTGATTGAGTCCTCTAACAGTCCTTGGGCCAGCCCAGTGGTTTTGGTCCCAAAGGCTGCCATGCCTGGTGCCACACCCGAACTCCGGTTCTGTGTGGACTACCGAGGACTCAATTCAGTCACCAGGACTGACGCGCACCCCATCCCCAGAGCTGATGAGCTCATTGATCGGTTGGGAGCTGCCCGGTACCTCAGCACGTTTGATTTGACGTCTGGGTACTGGCAGATTGCTTTAACTGATGGGGCCAAGGAGAGGTCAGCATTCTCCACACCAGATGGGCACTACCAATTCCGGGTTATGCCCTTTGGGATGAAGAATGCCCCTGCCACCTTTCAGAGGTTGGTCAACCAGGTGTTGGACGGACTGGAAGATTTCAGTGCCGCCTACCTGGATGACATTGCGGTGTTTAGTTCCACTTGGGAAGAACATCTGCGCCACCTCTGGGAAGTGTTGATGGCGCTGCGGAAGGCAGGCCTCACAATCAAGGCGAGTAAGTGCCAGATTGGGCAGGGTTCTGTGGTGTGCTTGGGGCACCAGGTAGGAAGCGGCCAGGTGGCGCCCCTACAACCCAAGATTGATACCATCCTGGCATGGGAACCCCCAAAGACTCAGATACAGGTGAGAGCCTTTTTAGGACTCACGGGGTACTACAGGAGGTTTGTCAAGGGGTATGGCAACATTGTTGCACCCTTGACTGAGCTGACTTCCAGGAAGCAGCCCAAGAAAGTGAACTGGACTGACACCTGTCAGAAGGCTTTTGACGCCCTGAAGACTGCCATGTGCACAGCACCCGTGCTTCAGGCGCCCAACTTCTCGAAAGAATTCATTGTTCAAACAGACGCTTCAGAGCATGGTGTTGGGGCTGTTCTATCACAGATTAATGTGGAAGGCCTAGACCAACCTGTAGCCTTCATCAGTAGGAGGTTACTTCCACGGGAACAGAGGTGGAGTGCAATTGAGCGTGAGGCATTTGCTGTGGTCTGGGCACTGAAGAAGTTGAGACCATACTTGTTTGGGACTCACTTCCTGGTTCAGACCGACCACAGGCCCCTCAGATGGCTGATGCAGATGAGGGGTGAGAACCCAAAGTTGTTGAGGTGGTCCATTTCCCTACAGGGTATGGACTTCACGGTGGAACACCGCCCTGGTACAGAACACGCCAATGCCGATGGTCTGTCCAGATTTTTCCGCCTTAGTGAAGAGGCCTCCCTAGGGGAAGGGTAGTTCTCCCCACATTTCAGCTGGAGGGACACGTGTTAGACCTGGTATCATTGGCGTGAGTCTCCTTCCATTTTTTCTGATTGCCTCCTCTGTTTTTGATCTGTTTGCTGGTTTTAGATGCTTTGGGCACTGTGCCACTGCTATTCAGTGCCACAGTGCAAGTGCTCCCTATGTTAAATTGATGCATTGATTAGTGACTCCATGATTGGATCATTTGATTTACTTGTCAGACCCTAGTATAGTGCACCAGGTGTGCCCAGGGCTTGTAAATCAAATGCTGCTGGTGGGCTTGCAGCACTGGTTGTGCCACCCACAAAAGCAGCTTGTAAAGTGTGTCTCAGGCCTGCCATTGCAGAGCCTGTGTGCAGTCTGACTGCCATGTCGACTTGGTAAGTGCACCCACTTACCAGTCCCTAAACCTTCCCTTTTCTGCATATTAGTCACCCCTAAGGTAGGCCCTAGGGCAGGGTGCATTATAAGTAAAAGGTAGGACTTGCCCTGATCTGTGTGGCATGTCCTAATAGTGAATTACAGCCATTTTCGTTTTTCACTATTGCAAGGCTAGCTGTTCCCCATAGGCCAGAATGGGCAGTTTGATTATTACATCTTATAATCCTAACTGACTCAGGGAACCAGGTAGAAATTCGAGTTTAGTATGCCTGAACTCAGAATGAGTACAATTCATCTTTTAGTGAAGTTGGTTTTAACATTCTGTGTTTGAAAATACCACTTTTAGAAAGTGGGTATTTTCTTGCCTAACTATCCAAGCCTGCCTCTGCTAGGTTGTGTATTCCTTGTCTGGAGTTTGAGGGACAGGGGCTGGGGGCTGCCAGGAGACAGGGTGAGTCAGCACAGGGCTGAATAGAGAGATCTGCATGCAGATAGGAGGGAGGAGTTGCACATGGGACCTGAATAGGGCTGTGCCTTCCCTCCACAATGCTGGCTCCACCTCCTGTGGTGTGTCTGATGTCCCTGGCCTACACTGTGAAAGGAAAGAAGGAGTCTTGCCAACAAAGTGCTCCAGGACTGACCAGAACTGGTTTGGACTAGGCAAAGGCCTCTCTGCCTTCAGAGAACAAAAAGAAAAAGTAAGTATAAATATTGGGACCCAGACCCAAGAACTTTAGATCACTTCTGGAACAACAAGACAACCCTTTTGCCAAGGAGAAGAACCAAGGAAGCTGCAGGAGTTGGACTGCCCTCTGCCAAGTGTGCTGTTTGCTGGGTTGGCCTGCAGTGGTTTCTTCATTGCCAAGGAAAGGAGAAGGAACTTTTAAAGAACTTTCATCATCCTGCAGAATATTACTCCAAGGGCTTGACTTTGTGCTTGCCTCCTGCTGAAGTCTCAGGGCCAAAAGACTTCACCACCAGCTCCCTCCTGAATTCCCTTGCTGGGGATTCTGTCTGCTGAGACCTGCGTGTCGCTGGGAGCTGGAAGCGCGACGCAACGAGAAGAGCGTGTCGCCATCGTAGCTGTTGCCGTCGCATCGCCGAGAAGCGTGTCGCCGCCGCAGAGGCTGCCGCCGCCTCACCAGAGAAGCGTGTCTTCATCAACAGCCGCTGAGTGTCGCATCACCGGAGAAGCGTGTCGCCACCGCAAGGGTCGCCGTTGCATCACCGGATAAGCGTGTCGCAGGGCCTGTCGCGGCTCCAAAGGTACAGAGTTCGCCGCACGGCCTTCGGGCGTGCACGCATCGTCTTCACATCGTCACATCAAGGGCGCCATCTTATCGCATCACAACCTGAGTGTCACATCGCGTCACGCCATCTTGCGCATCGCAGCCGGAACGCAGCACGAGAATCAATGCATCTACTCCCCTCCGGTAAGGAATGGACGCATCCTACTCTGCGCAAGCATTGAGGCGCGACGCCATCGCATCCCCCGAAGTACGGAAACCGACGCATCTCCTTCCCTGCGAACCTTTTGTTTATTTTGCGTTACGCATCCAGGTACTGTTTGTGAGAACTGTGTCGCATTTATCATCAACTTGAACTAAGTAACTTCACCATCTTTTAAGAGTATTTTGAGTACAGTATTGTGGATTTTTGTCGTTTGTGGTCTTGTGATAAGTCTATATAAAGAATACTTATTTTTATAAAACCTGTGTGGTGTCCATCTGTAGTGTTTTCACTGTATTACTGTATGTGTTCACAAATGCTTAACACACTGCCTCTTAGATAAGCCTGCCTGCTCGTGCCAAGCTACCAAGGGGGTGAGCAGGGGTTATCCAGGTGTGTAATCCCTTTCCTGACTTAGAAGCAGCGGTCCCTATTTGGACAAAGGTGTATACCATTGCCAACTAGAGACCCCCAGTTCTAACATTGGATGAAGCGGTGGTACGATCAGAATGCCACTCTGATTGAGCTTTAGCCTGGACAGAAAGTTTGGGTCATGGCCCCTGTGGAGCCCTGTGCGCTCCAGGACAGGTGGACCGGTCCATTTGAGGTGGTGGAGCGCAAGAGTGATGTCACCTATCTGGTGAACTTGCGGCCTCCCAGGAACCCTTTGCGGGTCCTGCATGTTAACCGCCTGAAGCCCCACTTAGAAAGGTCCGAGGTGGGCATGCTCCTAGCAACAGATGATGGAATGGAGGAGGAGACTGAGCCTCTTCCTGACCTCCTGTCTGCAGCGGAGCAAGATGGGTCAGTGGATGGTGTTGGCCTCTCTGCCACACTGACCCCTGAATAGCAGCAAGATTGCCGCCAACTGCTGGGGCAATTCCCTGATTTGTTCTCCCTGGTTCCTAGTGTCACTGAGTGGTGCGTCCATGATGTGGACGCTGAGGACAGTCCTCCTGTGAAGCACAAGGCTTACAGAGTGACTGACAGGGTCAGAGCTTACATTAAGGAGGAGGTCTCCAAGATGTTTGCCTTAGGGGTGATTGAGTCCTCTAACAGTCCTTGGGCCAGCCCAGTGGTTTTGGTCCCAAAGGCTGCCACGCCTGGTGCCACACCCGAACTCCGGTTCTGTGTGGACTACCGAGGACTCAATTCAGTCACCAGGACTGACGCGCACCCCATCCCCAGAGCTGATGAGCTCATTGATCGGTTGTGTGAGCTGCCCGGTACCTCAGCACGTTTGATTTGACGTCTGGGTACTGGCAGATTGCTTAACTGATGGGGCCAAGGAGAGGTCAGCATTCTCCACACCAGATGGGCACAACCAATTCCGGGTTATGCCCTTTGGGATGAAGAATGCCCCTGCCACCTTTCAGAGGTTGGTCAACCAGGTGTTGGACGGACTGGAAGATTTCAGTGCCGCCTACCTGGATGACATTGCGGTGTTTAGTTCCACTTGGGAAGAACATCTGCGCCACCTCTGGGAAGTGTTGATGGCGCTGCGGAAGGCAGGCCTCACAATCAAGGCGAGTAAGTGCCAGATTGGGCAGGGTTCTGTGGTGTGCCAGGGCACCAGGTAGGAAGCGGCCAGGTGGCGCCCTACAACCCAAGATTGATACCATCCTGGCATGGGAACCCCCAAAGACTCAGATACAGGTGAGAGCCTTTTTAGGACTCACGGGGTACTACAGGAGGTTTGTCAAGGGGTATGGCAACATTGTTGCACCCTTGACTGAGCTGACTTCCAGGAAGCAGCCCAAGAAAGTGAACTGGACTGACACCTGTCAGAAGGCTTTTGACGCCCTGAAGACTGCCATGTGCACAGCACCCGTGCTTCAGGCACCCAACTTCTCGAAAGAATTCATTGTTCAAACAGACGCTTCAGAGCATGGTGTTGGGGCTGTTCTATCACAGATTAATGTGGAAGGCCTAGACCAACCTGTAGCCTTCATCAGTAGGAGGTTACTTCCACGGGAACAGAGGTGGAGTGCAATTGAGTGTGAGGCATTTGCTGTGGTCTGGGCACTGAAGAAGTTGAGACTATACTTGTTTGGGACTCACTTCCTGGTTCAGACTGACCACAGGCCCCTCAGATGGCTGATGCAGATGAGGGGTGAGAACCCAAAGTTGTTGAGGTGGTCCATTTCCCTACAGGGTATGGACTTCAAGGTTGATCACCGCCCTTGTACAGAACACGCCAATGCCGATGGTCTGTCCAGATTTTTCCGCCTTAGTGAAGAGGACTCCCTAGGGGAAGGGTAGTTCTCCCCACATTTCAGCTGGAGGGGACACGTGTTAGACCTGGTATCATTGGCGTGAGTCTCCCTTCCATTTTTTTCTGATTGCCTCCTCTGATTTTGATCTGTTTGCTGGTTTTAGATGCTTTGGGCACTATGCCACTGCTATTCAGTGCCACAGTGCAAGTGCTCCCTATGTTAAATTGATGCATTGATTAGTGACTCCATGATTGGATCATTTGATTTACTTGTCAGACCCTAGTATAGTGCACCAGGTGTGCCCTGGGCTTGTAAATCAAATGCTGCTGGTGGGCTTGCAGCACTGGTTGTGCCACCCACAGAAGCAGCTTGTAAAGTGTGTCTCAGGCCTGCCATTGCAGAGCCTGTGTGCAGTCTGACTGCCATGTCGACTTAGTAAGTGCACCCACTTACCAGTCCCTAAACCTTCCCTTTTCTGCATATTAGTCACCCCTAAGGTAGGCCCTAGGGCAGGGTGCATTATAAGTAAAAGGTAGGACTTGCCCTGATGTGTGTGGCATGTCCTAATAGTGAATTACAGCCATTTTCGTTTTTCACTATTGCAAGGCTAGCTGTTCCCCCATAGGCCAGAATGGGCAGTTTGATTATTACATCTTATAATCCTAACTGACTCAGGGAACCAGGTAGAAATTCGAGTTTAGTATGCCTGAACTCAGAATGATACAATTCATCTTTTAGTGAAGTTGGTTTTAACATTCTGTGTTTGAAAATACCACTTTTAGAAAGTGGGTATTTTCTTGCCTAACTATCCAAGCCTGCCTCTGCTAGGTTGTGTATTCCTTGTCTGGAGTTTGAGTGACAGGGGCTGGGGGCTGCCAGGAGACAGGGTGAGTCAGCGCAGGGCTGAATAGAGAGATCTGCATGCAGATATGAGTGAGGAGTTGCACCTGGGACCTGAATAGGGCTGTGCCTTCCCTCCACAATGCTGGCTCCACCTCCTGTGGTGTGTCTGATGTCCCTGGCCTACACTGTGAAAGGAAAGAAGGAGTCTTGTCAACAAAGTGCTCCAAGACTGACCAGAACTGGTTTTGACTAGGCAAAGGCCTCTCTGCCTTCAGAGAACAAAAGAAAAGTAGTATAAATATTGGGACCCAGACCCAAGAACTTTAGATCACTTCTGGAACAACAAGACGACCCTTTTGCCAAGGAGAAGAACCAAGGAAGCTGCAGGAGTTGGACTGCCCCTCTGCCAAGTGTGCTGTTTGCTGGGTTGGCCTGCAGTGGTTTCTTCATTGCCAAGGAAAGGAGAAGGAACTTTTAAAGAACTTTCATCATCTTGCAGAATATTACTCCAAGGGCTTGAATTTGTGCTTGCCTCCTGCTGAAGTCTCAGGGCCAAAAGACTTCACCACCAGCTCCCTCCTGAATTCCCTTGCTGGGGATTCTGTCTGCTGAGACCTGCGTGTCGCTGGGAGCTGGAGCGCGACGCAACGAGAAGCAGCGTGTCGCCATCGTAGCTGTTGCCGTCGCATCGCCGGAGAAGCGTGTCGCCGCCGCAGAGGCTGCCGCCGCATCACCAGAGAGCGTGTCTTCATTAACAGCCGCTGAGTGTCGCATCACCGGAGAAGCGTGTCGCCACCGCAAGAGGTCGCCGTCGCATCACCGGAGAAGCGTGTCGCAGGGCCTGTCGCGGCTCCAAAGGTACAGAGTTCGCCGCACGGCCTTTGGCGTGCACGCATCGTCTTCACATCGTCGCATCAAGGGCGCCATCTTATCGCATCACAACCTGAGTGTCGCATCGCGCGCCGTCTTGCGCATCGCAACCGGAACGCAGCACGAGAATCAACGCATCTACTCCCCTCCGGTAAGGAACGGACGCATCCCCTACTCTGCGCAAGCATTGAGGCGCGACGCAGTCGCATCTCCCGAGTACGGAAACCGACGCATCTCCTTCCCTGCGAACCTTTTGTTTATTTTGCGTTACGCATCCAGGTACTGTTTGTGAGAACTGTGTCGCATTTATCATCACTTGAACTAAGTAACTTCACCATCTTTTAAGAGTATTTTGAGTACAGTATTGTGGATTTTTGTCGTTTGTGGTCTTGTGATAAGTCTATATAAAGAATACTTATTTTTATAAAACCTGTGTGGTGTCCATCTGTAGTGTTTTCACTGTATTACTGTATGTGTTCACAAATGCTTAACACACTGCCTCTTAGATAAGCCTGCCTGCTCGTGCCAAGCTACCAAGGGGGTGAGCAGGGGTTACAAAAGGGGATGATGGACGGAACGTTTGAGCCAATCAAACACTCACCCCCAGTCAACTGATCTGGGTTTAATCCATCATCATTCTTTAGCTCACTCCACCACCCCAGTTCAGACATGGCCACATGCAAATCAGTCTGACCCTGTGCCTCATGGGAACAGTCCAGCCCGAACTGCCAAGCCATGTCTTCCCTGGACCGGAAACAAGCATCCTAGGACCGGTTTCTGGCATTTCAGCCGTCATCAGCCAGGCTTGCTTGAATCCAGTGGCAAAGTGAGCAAGGGACCCATGTCTGGGCATACCCCCGCCAACTTAGGGGCGAACAAAGCGATACAAAAGGGGATGATGGACGGAACGTTTGAGCCAATCAAACACTCACCCCCAGTCAACTGATCTGGGTTTAATCCATCATCATTCTTTAGCTCACTCCACCACCCCAGTTCAGACATGGCCACATGCAAATCAGTCTGACCCTGTGCCTCATGGGAACAGTCCAGCCTGAACTGCCAAGCCATGTCTTCCCTGGACCGGAAACAAGCATCCTAGGACCGGTTTCTGGCATTTCAGCCGTCATCAGCCAGGCTTGCTTGAATCCAGTGGCAAAGTGAGCAAGGGACCCACGTCTGGGCATACCCCCGCCAACTTAGGGCGAACAAAGCGATACAAAGGGGATGATGGACGGAACGTTTGAGCCAATCAAACACTCACCCCCAGTCAACTGATCTGGGTTTAATCCATCATCATTCTTTAGCTCACTCCACCACCCCAGTTCAGACATGGCCACATGCAAATCAGTCTGACCCTGTGCCTCATGGGAACAGTCCAGCCCGAACTGCCAAGCCATGTCTTCCCTGGACCGGAAACAAGCATCCTAGGACCGGTTTCTGGCATTTCAGCCATCATCAGCCAGGCTTGCTTGAATCCAGTGGCAAAGTGAGCAAGGGACCCACGTCTGGGCATACCCCCGCCAACTTAGGGCGAACAAAGCGATACAAAAGGGGAAGCAGGGGTTATCCAGGTGTGTAATCCCCTTTCCCTGACTTAGAAGCAAGGGTCCCTATTTGGACAAAGGTGTATACCATTGCCAACTAGAGACCCCCAGTTCTAACAATCGCCATTTGTTTAGTCTCATTGGACTCACTTTTAGAGAAATGTTTGTAAAATGAAGTATTTTAAAGCTTATATAGCCAGCAACATTGGTGAAAACTAGAAGCACTGCAGTTTGGCCCTGTTGGAGATGTGAAATAAAATGCCCCCAAGGGCCACAACCATGGATTGGCTAGGGTCACCACCTGGCCAGTTTATTACCAGCATGACCAGTATTTTAATGTCCTGGCTGGTACGAAAATGAAGAAAACCACCCAAAGCCATTATTTTTTCCTTCATCAGTATGTACTTTAAAAGCAAAGTAATGCAAAAGCAGATTAAAATGTATTCTAATGGTGACTAATAGTTAAACATAGACAAAGGCAGAGAAGCCATGTTAAAAAGGAATATGGGTGTTTTTACATTAAGAGTCCTCTTTATTTATCATGGGTCGGGCCTTTGCAGAATCTGGCTGGTTATTTTTTGTTTGTGTAGTTTTATATAGCGTGAACTCAGCCCAAAGGCACTGGAGAGATTTATTTGAGCACTAGTTACATTACACAAGATCAAATTGATTTTTATTTTAGGCCTTGGGGGATTAAGTGATTTACCCAGAATCACAGAAAGCTGAGCCGATGCTGGGACTCAAACATAGTTTACAGCTTTTCTATTTTTCTCTCTGGGAAAGGCAGTCTCACAGCAAGGCCTATGCAAACACACAGACCCACCTCCAAGGCCTAAAAGACACTGGAGGCGAGGTGATAACACCTGCCCACCATCAAGGCTTCAGCATACACCCTTCTTCCCCCCCCCACAATGGCAGAATGTGGTGGCCCGGCGGGGAGGTGTCAGGGGGAAAACACTGCTGCTGGGCCGGGTCGGACACATGGGGGGCCGAGGCGAGAATGGCGCAAGGACCAGAGCAACACCTAGCTCCTAGCTGGGCTGAGTGGAGGGTGTGGCTGACATGAAGACTCATTACAGGGGGGCTGGCGGGGTTCCTGCAATACTGTAAGGCTCTGTAGGCCGGTTGCCTGAGGCCCTAAAAAAATGGCCCACAGGTGACCCCGATGCAACGGCTCTATGTCTCCATGCACGACTGCCCGCCGTCCCAATCCGACCCTGCCTTCACAGTTGGGCACAGTAATTCTGAGACAGGTCACTGGTTGGAAAGTTCTGTGTGTGCGATTGAGGGAGGAGGTTTAACGTAGCTGGTGAATCGTGTTTCCAAGTGCTGCTTGAAATGAAGTATTTTTGTTTCTTGTCTTATCCCAGATTTTTTTTCTTCTGTTTTTTTGTAAAGCGGTGCAATCCCACATAGCTTATTATAAGAGTGCTTTAGGTAGGGGCTGGGAGAAGAGGTCAAAGTCTTGATGGGGATGGACAGTCAAAGTGAAGTGGAAATACTTGCTTTTGAGATCCTCACCCAAGTGTCAAAGTTTGATGAGGAAACCTTAGAAGTTTTAACGATGTTCATGGGCGTGGGGTATTGATGGCAGAAGCTGACCTTAGGCGGACCAACAGGTGGTCAATACATCTTGAATTCTAAGTCTCGAACTGGAGAATGTCTGATTTCTTATTTGAAAAGTTTACACCAAGTAAAAACGAGGCAGACTTACTGTCTTCATAAGAATGGGGTGAATTTATCAGTAGGTTTAAAAGGAATTGTGCGGCGAGTGACCAAATTCTCTACCTTGCCCTGGGCTCTGGCTTCTGATTGGAAGGAGCCCTGGAGTGGGGTCCAGGGAGTAAAATGCCTTTTTTTTCACAAAATATTGGATGCATTTTTCAGGATGGCTTGTAAGTGGCTAGGAGAGTTTGACCAGAATGAATTTGCCAAATAATAGGATAATAACCGTCCTCACTCATGTGTAAGCGATAGCACCCCTACCCACTTGTCATCCTGGATGGTCAGCTTTGGAATATGTGTAATACCAATGTGAGGTTTCACTTTCAAACAGTCCGAATAACGATTCTGGATGATTGTCTTAAAGGATGACTAAAATAAACAGGTGAAGTCAGTAAGGGTCATGGGGTACTACCTACCAGAGGGCGTCAATTTCCAACAACTCAACACCTTCAATTGCATGCATTCATTAAGCACCGGTTACCACTTCTGATGCCCATAGAATTCAGGACACTGGGTGGACATCAGTTTCCAATGCCTAAGGTATTTGTTCCATTAATCCGCTATTAGTTACCAAGAGGGCATCTACTTCATTTGATCCCTGTCATTTACTCCTTCCAGGTGGATTTCCACTTTCTGCTGCTCTACCATGCATTGGTCAGGTAGACATCCAGGACTGGTTACCTCCGTCTTAAGTTCTTTCAACATATGTTCACTTCTGAATCAGCGCAAAGTTAATACTTCCATGCAAACATCACTTTCTGAACTAGTCCTTCCAGGTCAAGGTGTCCCTGTTTTCCAGAGCATCTGCTTCATGGTCTGTGGCTGGCCTGGTACCTCTCTCCAACTTCATGGCGGCTAAGGCTAGATGACTGTTTTGTACCTAGCTAGAGTTGTTTTGATAGATCCCAAGCTCTCTATGCAACACCTTACAAATATAAGCTGCACCAAAGGAGAAAGTGAACACGCGTTGCAAGGTGGACAGAAATTGTTAAGCACAGTGGTAGCCAGATACAAGCAAGAGGGGATTAACTAGGCCTCTCTGATTCGAGACAGCAGGGATATGCCTACCCTTCCAAACATGTTCACTGTAGAGCAGCAGAGGGGAGTAAGAGGCAGCCAGGAAGGGGGAGATGACTGCACTCAAGGCGCTCATTCTACTTGTTGGATTGTGCTTTGGGTGGGTGGACCCCACCGACCTTCCCCCCTCCCTGTAGGGAGAAGGAGGTAGGCTGCAGGGCACGAGGCAGGGCCAGAGTGGTGGTATATAAGGATTTTAACTTTGTAGTCTGGTCTAAAGATTCTTGCAGAGCTTCAGAGTCAGAGGTTCTTGAAAGAAAATGTCTAGAATGAATGCAAGGGATTTGGCATTTAAAACAAAAGGTAACTTCATTCCCGTTTTTTTAGAGTTTTGTCCTTGTACCCTGCAATACTTCAGCCCTTTTTGGGGGTGCAATCATTTAGATCTCATTGTTTGTAAGATAATGCCCGGTTACTCACCGGTATTCTTCATTACTCCGAGTCCTGAACTTCTTGTTCCATTCCTGAGCCCGTCCCCCGCTCCCTGGTTTCTGTTTATGGTGATTGTTTTCTTGTTTTTTTCTTTGTTATGATTTTCTTTGGTATTCTCAGGATGTCCAGTTGAGGTGCTTCCCCCTTTATGCATGCTGGGTAGGCGGCGCCATATTGGGGGAAGTGTGTTTACCTCAGCTAGGTAATAGTTTCTGTGGAGCAGGCAAACTGCTCATGTGTAAGGAATGGGACGGTAAGACGGATGAGGAGGTAAAGTGGAAGGAGAAGGTATGCTCAACTGGAAGAAGAAACAGGGACCCTGCATGAGAACTGATTATAACATTCTCCCTCGGTAATACCATAGTGCAGGAAGAATCGGAAGTGCCAAGTGGCAACTTGAGCCCTGCCCTGCATATCTGTATGTGAAGTCTCATCTGATGACCTTGTTTATGCTGTAAACATTTGCACCCTACAGGGCTGGTGCCTTCTACTATGCTCCAGCCAGCACCACAACTGAGGGGCATATTCTCAAGCCCCTATCGCCACGGGAACGTCACTTTTCCTGAAGTTCATGTGGCGATGGGGTCAGCGCCTTATTCTCAAGGCAGCGTTAACCCACTTAACGTGGGCTTTAAGCCACGTTAAGTGGCTTAACGCTGCCTTGAGAAGTAAGGCCTTTCACGCTAAATTTAGCGTGAAAGGGCGTGCAGTAGGTGTTGCGGTGGGCGTGTCCACCGCAACACCCATTGTGATCGACGCTGCCACCTATTATCAAGGGCGGCGATAATAGGTAGCAGCGCCAAACTTAAGACCAGAAAAATCCTGTTCTTAAGGTGGCGAAACAAGGAGAAATGCTTTATTTCTCCTCGTTTGTGCTTTCCATGTGTGCTGCCTTGTGCAGCACACATGGAAAAACAAAAATGCCATGGTTTGTTCATGTACAGGAAGGTGTCCCATCCTGTACATGAACAAACCTTTTCAGAAATGCCATTTTGTAACTTTGATGTGTGCTGCACGAGCAGCACACATGAAAGTTACAAAATGTTAATTTAGATTGTTTATATGCAGGAAGGGGCACCTTCCTGTACATAAACAACTCTCCCCTGCACACAAGACACCCTTGCACTCTGGTGCAAGGATGTCTGCGTTGGCGCTAAGTCGTGAAACTTAGCGCCATCACAGGGGGAAACGTCAGGCTGCACCACATTCTTGAGAATAGGGTGCAGCCTCGCGTTCCGAAGTGGCGGTAGAGGCGTTAAGCCAAGGAGGCTAACGCCTCTCACCGCCACTCCTTGAGAATATCCCCGAGTGTCATGTGCAGGGACCTGTGGTGCATGGTGATGGTATCCTGTAAGACTGTGGTGGTTGTCATTTAGCACTTCTGTCTGGTTTAAGTATCAGGAGTAGATATTTTTTCCAGCACTGGGTCTACAGAGAGGCACTTTAAAACCCGAATGCCACAATTGCAGTTCCCCTAAGGGGACCACGTCCTCTGGCTTTGCTCAGGGGTGCAGTGCCTTTTGCTCACCTGTGCTCTAGGTATTGATTAGAAAATCAACACAGTTCTGCTTGTTGCTGTATGACCTGTATGGGTTAATAATGGTTAATAAAGGGTTCGGTGATTTCTTATGGACGCTCAAATGAGCCTAAATAAGCCTCAATGTTGTGGGTGCGCGCCAAATGCCCTGTAGCCTTCTTCAGAGGTGATGTGCGAAAAATACAAAAGTGAAATTAACATGCTCCCCATCTTTATCCTGTAATGCCAATAAAATGATTTCAGAGAAACAATGGAGCGTTTATGGAGACCGCCGCAGGGTCTCATTAGTCTCCATGAAATCCAGCTGCTGAGTAAATCCAGTAATCTGTTTTTAAGCACCGTTGTAAATGAGTGGATTAAAGGGATAAACCTCTGCGCGCAGGAGCTAATAGCTAATCCCAGAGGTCGATGTGCAGTGCGCAGGTGGGCCGCCTTTGGAGTGGGATAATTGTCCAGTCCTGATTATAGCATTGCATTGTGGGATATCAAACCTAGGATCAAAAATGGTCCTTTTGTGCGGACAGGATGTAATTCTCACCGGGGGTCCGCAGGCTCTGCTGTCATGCATGAGATCTGTGATATAAAATCCATCATGGCAGCGCGAGTCGCACGGTGCTTGAGAATAGGGCGATGTGGCAGCAGCAGTTATGGATGTCACTAGGAGGTAGGCAGGAGCAGCAGTAGAATGCATTCATTCTACCCCTGGCTTTTACCATGCCTGCCAACTCACATGGGGGCATATTTACAAGCCCCTAGCGCCACCAGAGTGTCACTTTTTTCGATGATCTGGTGGCGCTGTGTGCTGGCCCATATTTACAAGGCCACGCAAAGCCACTTTGTGTGGCTTTACACGGTCTTGTAAATATGGCCCTCTTTCACGCAGTACTCTGTGTCAAAGGGGCATGTCATGGGTGTTGCTGTGGGTGTTCCAACACAACACCCATGGCTTTTTGACACTGCTCCAGATATATGAGGATCTGTAAATCTGAGGCAGGGCCAAAAACTAAAGCCTTTCCAGGGGAGATGTAAAAGTGGCAGAACAAGGAAAAAATATATTTATTTCTCCTCGTTTTTTGCTCTCTTTATGTGTGCTGCTGCATTCCGCAGCACACATAGAAGGAGCAAAATGCCATTAATGATTGTTTTTGTGCAGGAAGGTGTCCCTTCCTGCACAAACACAATCATCCCTGCAAAACTTGTCCCCTTGTACCATGGTTGTAAATGCTCCCCATCCCTGCGTTTTTGAAATGATGAGTGCCATTTCATTGTAAATATACCCTATGGTGTCACCATGTGTCACATATTTATGGAATTCTTCACACGGTCTCTTGGTGAAGCGCTGATATCACACAGAAAGCACCAGGCGAGCTGGAAACCCTTGCACTGAGTGGCTTTCCAGCTCACTTTTGGAGATTCTGCAGAGACACCCTAGGACCTCCTTCCAGGCCTGCCCCTTGAAGACTCCACTCTTTTGCATTCAAAAGCTTCCTGCCACCATCTCCTGCTGCTTCTCTTTACTGTTGCTTTCTCTCTCTCACAAGTTCACTCATACTCCACTCTTTCTCTCACATCTGTTTATCTGCTTTCTTACTTCTGTTTTGCTGATTTGCCTCTTGTTCCGTCACTTATCTTGTGCTGACCTGGCTGTCTTGCCTCTGTTTCTTTTGTGCCACTATCACTCTTTTTCTAATCTTTTGCAGTGCTCATTTCACTTTTTGTACACTCTCTTTCTGTGCTCATTTCACTCTTTCTCCACTCTTTTCTCTGCTAATTTTACTCCGCTGCAATCCTTACCTCTTCCTGCCTCTAAAGCACTCTCCGGCCCTCTCCCACTTTGCTGATTGCCAAGCCCCTTCTCAGTCCTGACCACTGCCCGTTTCTCTTACTCCCTTCTGGACTTACTTAATGTAGGCTGCGCGTAGCAGGCACGCTGCTGGTGCACCTCTCATGTACCAAAGGCAAGCCAGTCTGTGCCCATCCTCAGCTATACAGTCACAAATAATTTCCCTTGGTGATCACGAATTGCTCATCTCAACACTTTTAGTCACCTCACATTCAGTCACCCAGTCTTGAAAGAGCCAAATACTATATAAACAATTTTATATCTCCAAATTTATTACAAAATATTAATTGGTCAGTAAAATTCAACATATCGAGATCAATATAAAAGCAAGTATAAAAAAGCTTGCATACGTACATATGTTAAAAAGGAAAGATAAGACATTCACATTTGTCATAAAAGTGCGTTAATTCGTAGGAATCCATAAAAGCAACACATTGTAGAAACCAATTTCTTTTCAAACATGTGATATTGTGTTCCTCAAATTTAACAAACGCTAGGGGTCGATGCACTTCAGTGGATAGTGCAGGATAAAACCACCTTCTTCAGGACAACAAGAATATTTCCCTCCTAACGATAGTATACCATAAAAACTGGTGCAAGCACTCGAGTGAAACAGAAATAACTTCACTTGAACCGTTGTTCAGTATTGAAAGCAGAACGAATACCTCTTTTCATATTATTAAGCTACTCCAACTATTATATGAAACATCCAGTGATATTCAGTGTTGCTTAAAGTCACTTTCTATGCTCCATATCTATACCATGAGGCTTCAATATATGGTCTCACTGCTCTCACTCCAATGTAAATAAGAACAGACTCCCTCAGATTATGAAGGATAAATGAAGAAGCTTGAAAGCCTTCCAATAGTATACATGCTGGGCAGACAGCACATTCAATATATCCGTCCCAGTACCAAGAGGCAACCTAAGCTCTCTGTCGTTCATCTTTCCTCCCGTCTAATGATTTCCATAGTGAAAAAACTTGACCAGTGCACAGCTAACCTGCAACCAGGGACATGACAATTGGTCCCCCGCACTCCCAGGCCCTGCTCCTACTCCACCACTACTCACTATGCGCTGAATCCCAGACGCTGCTCTCAGCGCTGTAGCAGCGCTACACTTCAAAACACCAAAGGGGCATTTTCCTCCGTGATCTGCAAGTTTACTTGCATCCTTCCACACCCACCACTACCACATCCGCACCACCAGCACTCAACTATCCCACACTCTCAACTACACTACACCACTCTCCTCCCTGTCCTGCATATTCCTCAACACCCGGTCTCTTGCCAAACATGCAACTGAAATCTGGGAAATGCTTCACAACCACTCACTGGACCTGCTCTTGCAGAAGTTGACCTGGCTGACCCCCATTTCAGGCCCGATATCACCACAGAGATCCCACCCAGCTACAAGGTCACCAGACACGACAGACAATTCAAACCAAAAAGAAGAATCATCATCGTATTCAAGGAAACCATCCGCTGCACCACCACCATGTCAGAAACTATCCCCTGCAACATGAAGCACTTGTCCTTTATCCTCTACATCACTGCCAACTACACCCCGAGTGACACCTTCATCTACCACCGCACCCAGGACCATACACTAATATTGCCAGCAGTGTCACAATTTTATGGTAACTCTGATCCTTGACACCAGCACCTTAATCCTCTTTGGTGACCTAAACTTCCACCTGAAAGACCACATTGATCCCATCATGACCTTGCTCCTCAAGAAACTGTCCAACCTCGGCCTCTTCCATCATATAAAAGAGTCCACATATGCCACTGGACACCTGCTGGACCCCATATTACCAACTTCAGTTACATCACTGTAGACAAGCCCACACCAATCACCTGGTCACCACGTCTTCATCAGCTTCATCATTCCCATCCCTCACCACTATAGAAATAACACCTCCAAACCCTCACGTCAAGACTGAAACACGGTCTCAGTAGCATCCTGGTCTTCCAAACTCCTGTAACACCAGCCTTATCACAACAACAGCCTCCCTGACTATCTCCAATTTCAACACCTGGATCACTGTCTGTGCAGATGCCTTGGCCCCCTTTAAATCCACAAAACCTCGAAAACCAGACAACAAGCCAAGCTGGTAGACAGAAGAATTTAGGATGGCCAGGCTCCACTGCAAGCAACTTGAGCATAGATGGAGATTTAGACAGGACAATACGAACATGAGCACTTATGTTATGTTAAAAAATTGGTAGAGCGCATGGCTGCCCCAAAAAGGGGCATCCCAGCGCTAATCACAGACAGCAAATGGAAGACCGGCGAAGCCAACACCCCAAACCATTAATTAGAGAACAAATAGGTTTTTATAGCCTTACGGAAAGCTATGTGATCATGAATGCATCTAATGTTCCCCGGGAGGGAGTTCCAAAGTTTCGGAGCTAAAGCTCGAAACAAACGTCCTCCAGCTCTGGCTTTCTTGACCCGCGGTACAACCACCAGGTGTTGATTACAGGAGCGCAAGAGACTGGATGGCGTGTACGAGTAAGAAGATCTGCCAGAATTTCTGGGGATTGGAAGTTGAGAATCCGGTGAGTAATACACTGAGTTTTAAAAAGAACACGCTTTTCCACAGGGAGCCAGTGGAGTCTGTTAATGAATTCTGAAATATGGCAGGACCTGGGAAGCCCAAACAACAGTCGGGCAGCAGCATTCTGTATTCTCTGGAGGCGCTGTGTCTCTGCTCTATTAACTCCCAGATATAGATACTTACAGATCTGGCCTCAGACACTTCCATGCTTCTTTGTTCACAGACCACATTGAAGTCAGCACCAACAGAACAAAAGTAATCCTCGTCATCGTGAAAGATTACACATCCCCAATAGCCAGATACATCTGCATCAGCCTATCTCAGGACCTCTTCACTGAGCTATCCCTTTTTTTCAGTAACAAGATCACTAGCATCTGTGACAAATTCAAACCCTAACCTGGCCCCACAGCCCTTGCAGCACTCCTGCCTGTCTCAACCAACACACAAGAAACCACAAACTGCCTGGTCCTTCATCACCACAAAAGAAACCACAACCACTATGTAGTCCATCCATTCTGGAGCTCCCTTGGACCTCTGCTCTTACTATCACTACAGCCAAGAGCTGGACTCCATCACACTCACCCTAATCCTTGACACTTTCATCACCACATTCACCTACATAGATGCCTGGAAAAACACCACAGTACTCCCCCTCCTCAAGAAATCCTTAGCAGACCTGACAATTCAAGCCAACTTCTGACCAATCTCTTCACTACTCTACCCAGCAAAAGTACTGGAGAAGATGAACAACAAATCCACACACCTCTATAAAAAACATCTCCTCAGTACCACTCAATCTTGATTTGGGCCCAACCACATCTTGGAAATTCCCCTCATCTCCGCCACAAACAATATCTGAATGATTATAGACAGAAGAGACACCTCAGTCCTCATCTTTCTGGACCTCTCCATGGCTTTTCGACCCCATCCCCCACCCTATCCTCCTCTGATGATTTCACAAAGCTGGATATGCTCCTTCCTGACAGCGCCAGTCAGTCAGCCTAGCCCCTTTAACCTCATCTGCGAAGTCCCAATCCTGTTCAATACCTACATGTCCCCGCTCACCAGTATCATCCACATCCACAGAATTAATGTTTTATTATATGCCAACAGCACCCAACTCATACTCTCCCTCTTCGACAAAACATTGAACACCCGAGCAAACTTTTCTGACTGCATGACTGAAGTCGCTGAATGGTTGAAAACCAAGTGCCGCAAGCTAAACACTGACAAGACAGAAGTTGTGATCTTTGGTGGACACACCTTGCTGTGAGACTTCACTTGGTAGCCGGCTAAACTTGGACCCAACCCCCTCCCTACAACCCACGCTGAGAACCTTGGCATAGTGTTAGAAAATCATCCTCTTTCCCTGTTCAAACCCATTTTATTTTGCTGAATGATACTAGTGTTAACTGACTCTGACAGTACCCTGGGCTCTGCTAACTAGGGCCATGGCCAGTGCTATGTGTAAAAAGGTACATGTAATAGGGTACACTTACAATTGGCAATGACAGATCCTAAACGTCCCTAGTAGATAATAGAGTCAGGGAGTGCAAACTAACTATATGTCCTTAGTATATAAGAGGGCATGAAAGGTTAGAGGACCAGCAAATTTCCTGCACTTGCATGTGTGCGCTACTGTGTGCCTGTTGTCCTTTTAAAGGCAGTCCTGCCTTGCAGCCTGTCTTTAAAACTAAATTCTCACAATTGGTATTAACGGAACCTGTAAGTCCCTAATATGTAATAGGTCATGGAAGTTTAGAGGCCCAGCAGATTTCCTGCACTTGCATGCGTGCAATGCTGAGTGCCTGCTGTCCTTTTAAAGGCAGCCTAGCTTTGCAGACTGTCTTTGAATGTAAATTGTGTTCAAACTCGACTTTGGTGGTATGGGAACTTAAACAGTGATAATCTACCTTATGTGTCCATATTAGTTACCCCCAGGGTCTGCCCTAGGTGTCCCAGGGGTGGAGTGTCCTGTAACTATAAGCAAGGGTCTTACAAAAGATATTTTATATGATCTTGTGAGGGAAAACTGCCCATGTCATTTTCCACATTGTAGATACTGATAAGTGGCCTGGCAGGAACAAAAGTTTTTCTGATGGAGAGAGCGCTGCTGCTAGGAAGGATGGGCCCTGCAGATGGGGCTGGGTAAATCAAATTGAACTCAAAGAGAGAGCAGATCAGCAAGGAATGCCAGGCGTACCTATCCCCACATCCTGGGTACCAGCCAGATGTCAGGCTTAGGACGGGAATTTGCAGAGGTCAGGGGGAGGAGAGCTAATGGAAATGAGCCACACTGGGGGTTCGTTTAGCTAGCGCTTACTCCACTGGAGAGAAATCATCCATGTTTGATTTTGGAAGTGTAGTACTTTGTGGTACAAGAAGATGCCTAACTTTGGAGGAAGTTACCGTGCTTTTGGGTGGCACCCAGCATCCCATTGGACAGAGGTGCCCCCCAGAACACTGAATAAATATCTGAGAGCTGCATAGTCTGTACCGAGTCTGCACTGTTGACGGTTGTTGAGAAACTAAGATCCGCCTTGGATGCCGGCAGAACCTCTGCTTTGGTTCTGCTGGATCTGAGTGCGGCGTTTGACACGATCTCCCACGAAATTCTGCTCCACCGTCTGGAGGAGATAGGGATCGGCAATAAAGCCTTATCATGGTTCTCTTCCTTTTTGGCTGACCGGACCTTCCAAGTGATAGCTCCACCTTTTGCTTCCCGTGTTCACCATCTTCGCTGTGGGGTTCCCCAGGGCTCGGCAGTGAGCCCCACGCTTTTTAATATATACATGAGCCCATTGGCACGGTTGGCTAAAGCGCGAGGAATCTCCCCTAGTGTCGTACGCAGATGACACCCAACTGGTGATCACCCTGTCTAACAACCCCAGCCAGGACAGAGTGAAATTTAAAGAAAATATAGTTGCCATCGCAGAGTGGATGACAGCTAACTTCCTGCAGTTGAACTCTGCTAAATCTGAGATTCTTCTGATTGGCAAAGACTCCCATCTCTGGAATAATGACTGGTGGCCTCAGGCCCTTAGAGCTCCTCCAGCCCCCAAACCTGCAGTGAAAAATCTGGGTTTTATGCTTGATAAGGATCTCAGCTTTGAGACGCATGCCAAATCAGTGGCCGGGAAATGTTTTGGGCTACTGCGTGGCCTTAAACCGATACTTGGTCTATTTGACGCCCAAACGCGTCAGCTGATCATCCAAGCCTCTATACTGGCCCGATTGGACTACTGCAATGTGCTCCTTCTGGGCTCCAATAAATCCGTGCTGAACCGACTACAGCGGGTCCAGAACGCTGCAGCACGTGCCATTTTTGCCCTCCCCAAGTACAGCCATGTTTCCAACCTCCTCCATCGCCTGCACTGGCTGCCCCTTGAACATCGAGTGTGTTTTAAGGCGCTCTGCATCATGCACAAGATTCTGACAGGCATCGGTCCAGATATTCTGAGCGACCTGTGCGCCCTTTATTCTCCATCGCGAGTGTTGCGCTCGGCAAACCAGATCCTTGCACGAATCCCACGTATACGAAGGACCAGATCTGGTGGGCGCTCTTTCAGGCGACTGGCTCCCGCCTTATATCCGCAGCAATTCTGATCACCAGGCCTTCAGACGGCTTGTGAAGACCTGGCTTTTCTCTCAACTTTAATTTCTTGCTTGCTCCCCACTCAGTCTTGCTTCAGCGCTGGGACGCCTCATTGCAGAGGCAGCCATGCGCTTTACAAGTATTCTAATCTAATCTATAGTCTCTCATATCTGCAGCCTGAAACTACAAGGAAAAGAAGGACTGCCCTGCTGGAATCTGGATTTGCACCCAAAGGTCTGTACTCTGAATGACTGCGCCTGCTGCACAATCTGGTACAACAGCCCTAGGGACTGTGCCTTGCTGCTAGAAGGACTATGGGGTTGACTGCCTGCAAGCTACAGGCTAAGAGAGCCCACCTCCATCATCTTCACCAGGAGTCCCCATCCTGGAGTGCGTCCAGTGGACATTTAAGGATTTGGACAGGTGCATTATAGGAATTGTGGTTCAGACATCCCAGAGACCATCTAGGAGATTCCAGACCTTCGGATTGGTGATTTGGATGTTTTGAACCTAAAAGGAGACCTTCAGGAAGCACTTCCTGTAGTTTGGAGAACTTTTGGGAAAAAGCTCCATAAGGTGACCGACCCGACCTCGAGAGTCAAGCCGACTACCTTCAACCAGGCCAGGATTTCAGGTTCGTCCCACTGAATGCTCCGGAGCTCCAGACTTTCAGGATTTGACTGGGGCCTTGCAGAAAGTCAAGCCGGCGAACCCTCTCCGGATTCCGGCCTGCTGTGGAAGGTTGAGCGATGACTGAAGAAAAAGCTCCAGGAAAGTTTCTAAGTGTGAAGGTAAAATTTTGACTGGTGCCCCCTTCTTAGTGTATCCGACCAGGGCTCCATTGCGGTCAGTCTCAAACTTTGATTTTGTCCCAGTCAAGCACGACTCAATGTCCCAGAGTGGTGCTATATGTGTTTAAGCACTATAAAGTGGTTCAACTTTAAAAAATCATATCGCCGGATCCCTACATTGGAGTTTTGTAGTTTTAGTGTCTATTTGTTCATAAAAATGTTTCCTATTGTTATGAATTGGTGTGGGATTTTTATTGTGTGTTGTGTCTTACTTAGTTGATATATTGGTTTTTTAAATGCTTTACACTCCTGTCTCCTAAGTTAGGCATGACTGCTCATTGTCAGCTGCTAAGGTTTGAGCACAGAGCTAATTTGCTGAGACCTTTAGTGATAGGTTCATACTTACCCCTACTAATAACCTACTTTCCAACATAAAGTCATCAACAACCAGCACGCCATAACCAAACAAGTAAACGTTGTCTCCTCCTCCTACACATAAAGATGATAAAGAAAAAATTGAAATCTCTCTACCAACACCTGCCGAACTGTCACCCAAGCCCTCATCACCAGCAAACTAGACTACAGCAACACCTTTAACACTGGAATCAACACTCAACTAACCAGATGACTTCAGACCATAGAGAACTCAGCAGCAAGACTCACCTTCAGTCTCCTACCCCACACACAGACCAGCTCACACCTGAATGGAGCCCACTGGTTTCCTATCTGAAAAGAGCGCTTTTCAAACTTTTCACACACACCTTAAAGCCTTACACAACACAGGCATGCATACCTCGAAAATGGCATCAGCTTACACAAACCTACCAGACAACTCCGCTTAATAGACTTCTACTCGCACACCTCCTGCATACGCGGAACCAGAACCAGTGGTTGTGTCTTCTCCTATCTCACTCTCTAAGCCTGTAATGACTGTCCCCTGCTCAAATGTATGACATTACAACATGTGTCTTTACCACGCACATACCTTTACCATGCATGGTAAGTATATGTAAAGTAATTAAAACTATACATATTCACTGAAAAAAAACAAAGGTTACAGGTAAGTTATAGTTAGGAAATAGAATTTAAAAAACCTTAGAAATTCACTGAAAATACCAAAGGTTACAGGGACGTCATAATTAGGTTGAGATTTTACACACACAAAACCACAGAAATTCAGCAGTTATAGTTATCTCAAGTAACTATAACTCATGCCCTAAAATAACTATACCTCGCGCCAAAGCCATGCACAGTTTTCTTAATAATACTTTCACTGCAAATGCTGCAGTGATATTATCAATGATGTCATAGTAGATGTCATGAGTGATGTAATATGTGGGGTAATTGGTAGTTCATGATAAGGGTGCGAGTTATAGTTACCTTAGGGCACAAGTAGGCCACTAAACTCTAGCACACTCAATTCTACGCCACTCCACTGTACACTTATCCACTGTACGGCATTCCACTCTACAGCCCACAATTCACCACCCCACTATACATCACTCCACGTTACCACACGCCATTGTACTTTATTACACTGTACAACACTACACTTTAAACCACTCCAGTCTATGCTACTCCAATGTATGCCACACCACTCTACACTACTCCACTCTACGCTATTCCACTGTATGCCATCCACTCTACACCACTCCACCCTACACTATTCCTGTGTATGCAACTCCACTCTATACCACTCCACTGTATACCAGTACACTCAACCGTATTCAATTCTACACCACTCCACTCTATGCTACTCCACTGTATGCCACTCCACTCTCCGGCACTCCACTCCACACCACTAAATTCTATGCTATTCCACCCTACACAATTCTACTCTACATCACGCCACTCCACTCTACACTATTTCGCCATATGTAGCTACAATCTACACCACTCTAGTCTACCCCACTCCACTCTACAACACTCCACTCTATGCTATCCTATTCTACGCCATTGCACTCTGCGCCATTCCAGTCTTTGCCACTCCAGTCTATGCTATTCCGCTCTACGCCACTCTCCTCTACACCACTCCACTTTGTCACTTCACTCTGTTATAACACTGTACACAGCTATACTCTTCTCCAATCCACTCTACCCCACACAACTCCACCACATTCCACTACATGCTATTCCACTCTGCACCATTCTACTCTACATCGCTCCAGTTTTTGCACTCTAGTCTACTCCTCTCCACTGTACGCCACTCCACTCTATGTGCTCCACACTGTGCTATTCCACTGTAAGCAACTCCACTCTACGCCACTTCACCCTATGCTATTCCACTCTACGCCACTCCTTTGTACGCAACTCCGCTGTACACTATTCCATTGTATGCCGTTCCACTCTACTTTATGTAGTTCCACTGTATGCAACTCCACTCTTAGCCACTTCACTCTACACTATTCCACTCTATGCCACTCCACTCTACACGGCTCCACTCTATGACACTCCACTCTTCGTGACTCCTCTCTATGCCACTCCATTCTATGCCACAACATTCTATGCTACTTCACTTCATATTCTTCCACTGTACACAACTTTGCTCTATTCCACTCCATGCTATTCCACTCTATGCCACAACTCCACTCTATTCCACTGTACACTATTCCACTCTATGCCACTCTACTTTAAACCACTCTACTCTACGCCACTTCACTGTACGCAAATCCACTCTACACACTCCACTCTATGCCACTCCACTCTAAACCACTACTCTCTACACTATTTCACTGTACACACTACACTGTACCTCACTCCACTCTTCACCACTCCACTTTAAGCCTGTGCACTCTACGCCACTCTACTGTACACTATTCTACGTTATGCCATTCCACTGTACGCCACTCCACTGTACGCTGTAACTTTAACTCTTTACTCTACTAGGCACTCTGTTCTCACAAATGATGTGATTTGGGATGTCATATGTGTTGTTGTAAATGTATGATTTCAGATGGTATAAGTGATGTAATATGAAAGGGTATAAGTAGTGCATGGAGAAGGTGCAAATTAGACTTATTGTACTGTGGCTAATAAGTTCAATACACTATGTACCCTCCGTCAAAAAAGAGACACCGGCATTCGGGATCCGCAGGGCAAAAATATTTTCTTTATTTCTGTTTGCAACACAAACTGTCAAACTATTTCAACTTAAAAGAGCCTTTTTCACGAGAGTTGATGCTGTCTTGGCCTCACCTGAAATACCCCGTGCTCACCCTCAGTGATGAGTATAAAAGAAATACTGCCCAAAAGGAAATTGACATTTTGAACACTTTAAACAAATCCATTATACATCCTCTTAATAAACATTCAATTATGACTTAATCACAATATTATCTGAACCAAATTGTATCAACAGTAGGCTTCTCTCAGAATCTAAATTGCTAAACAAATAACAATGTCCAAGTGGGCCACTTTCACTGACATACCTATCATTAAGTCCAGCCCCTGTGGCCTACTTCTTAGGTATTGTTCTACAAATAAGAAAAATAAATCTTTTCATCATAAATCCATTTGAATACCACTATCCTCAGCCTGCTATTTTGCAATAATAGTCTTCCAGAAACATACCCCTCACTTTCAATGGGCAGCAAATCCATGAATTAAAACAATATTCCATTAAAATCCTGTTTAAAACCAATTAGTGACATCACATTCCTGAAAAAGCAGATTTAATCACAGATGGACACACAATTCCTCATCATTATTAAGGCCCAATGGCTCCTTGGTGGCCCATTCCAAAATATATTTCGACACCCAAAACCCTAAAATTACCCTTACGTCCCTTTGCCAGTACCCACCATTAAACACTAAAACAGCACTACCCCCAAACGACAAAATTACTATACCTTTCTTTACCTCTACCCACCCATTAACCCTAAAATTATCCTTGCCTCCCTTTACCACTAACCACTCATGAAACCTAAAATTACCTCCTCTACAAATTATACTATTTGAAAAAATACAAACATACATATACATATATATATATTCCTTGAAAAAAACAAAGGTTACAGGGACGTTACCGTTAGGCTCAGGTTTTATTCATACAAAACCAGTAAAATTCAGTCGTTATAGTTAGTGAGCTAACTATAACTCACGCCCCTGCAATGCCCTGCTTATGACCTCACATATTACATCACTCATGACATGGTCAGTGACATCACTGATGACATCTCAAATTACATCACTGATGACATCATCCAGTGACTGTGAGTGTTTTTAAAATGTTTACATGTGTTAAATATATATACCAAAGTGTACTGGTGAATCAGTGGGCTTATGAGTGCCTGTTTGGGTGATTCAGTGGGTGCGTGACTGACTGTATAAGAGAGTGATTAGGTGTTTCAGTGAATGTATGGGGGAGTGACTGGTTGTCTGAATGTCTGTATCAGTCTCTCAGCTGGTGTCTTAGTCGCTGTATGGGTGTGAGAGTGTGTACGTGAGTTTCTGTATGGGTGAGTGATTGATTGTCTGAGTTCCCCTATGAGTGTCTGAGTGTCTGTGTGGGTGGGTGAGGGGGTATGTGACTGCCAGTCTGGATGAGTGAGTCAGTGGCTGTATGGGTTAGTGAGTGCATGTGTGAGGGGCTGTATGGGTGAGTGAGTGTGTGCATGGCTGTGTCAGTGAGTGGGTGCATGTGTCAGTGGTATATGGGTGAGTAATTAGGTATGTGAAAGGCAGTATAGGTGAGTGATGGGGTATGTGAGTGACTGTATGAGTGAGTGAGTGAATGTGAGAGTGGCTGTATGGATGAGTGTGTGCTTGTGTCAATACCTGTATAGGTGAATAAGTACGTGTTAGTATCTGTATGAGTAAGTGAGTTATTGTGTGTGTAACTGTATAGGTGAGCAAGTAGCTGCGATTGACTGTATGGGTGAGTAAGTGTGTGAGTAGCTCTCTGGGTGACTGACTCAGTGTGTGAGTGGGTGTATGGGTGTGAGAGTGAATATGTCAGTGGCTGTATTGGTGAGCGAGTGGGTGTATGAGCAGCTGTATGGGTGAGTGAGTAGATGTGTGTGTTGATCTATAAATCAGTGAGTGGCTGTGTAAGTACTGGTATGGGTGTGTGAATGGGTTTGAGAATGGTAGTGTAGAAGTTGGAGTTGGTGTATGGAAGGTTAAATCGGGGTGTGAGTGGGTGCGTCAGAGATTCTGTGGATGATGTCATCAGTGATGTCATTTGAGATGTCATCAGTGATGTCACTGACCATGTCATGAGTGATGTAATATGTAAGGTTATAAGCAGTGCATTGCGGGGCCGCGATTTATAGTTAGCTCACTAACTATAACGGCTGAATTTCAATGGTTTTGTATGAGTGAAACCTGAGCCTAACTATATTTTCCCTGTAACCTTTGTTTTTTTCAGTGAATTTCAAAGTTTTTCTTTATTCCATTCCCTAATTATAACGTCCCTCTAACCTTTGTTTTTTTCAGTGAATTTCTAAGGTTTTTTAAATGCTAATTCCTAACTATAAAGTCCCTATAACCTTTGTTTTTTTCAGTGAATTTCTATGTTTTTTTAAGTAGTGGTCGCGTTTGCAGAGTGGAGGAGAAATGGGGTGAAGCCTCAGACCAGCTCTCAGGAATCCCGCTGTTTAGGACTTACAGGAGGTACCAAGAGGGCTTTTTGGTCCCAAGATCCCTCAGGAGTAAATTGGACTTTATCCCCCAACAAGTAGTGCACCAGGAGTGGATTTTGCAAAGTGGTGGAGAAAGTTGCGTGGCCTACTAGGACCTCTTAGCGATCCTGTGTGGGGCTTACTGGAAGTAAGAGGAGGGGTAGTTGGCCCCCAAGGACGTCCTTAAGGGCCAACTACCCCTCCTGTTACCTCCAGTAACTCCCGTGCAGCAGGATTGCGGAGAGGATGTCAGAGGTCATGCCCCCTTTCTCCAGCACTCTGCAAACATGCCTCCTGGCACACTAATAGTTAAGGGATGAAGGCCTCTTGGCTCTTGAGGGTTCTCGGGGGCCAACTACACCTCCTGTTATCTCTAGTAAGTCCCACACAGCTGGATTGTAAGATGTTGTCAGAGGCCACGCCCCCTTTCTCCACCACTCTGCAAATGCACCTCCTGGAGCACTACTAGTTGGGGAAAGGAGTACACTTTGGTCCTGAGGCCCTCAGGGGTAAAATGGAATTAATTCCCCAACCAGTAGTGCACCAGGAAGTGCATTTGCAGAGTGGTGGAGAAAGGGGGCGGGCCTCTGACAACCTCCTAGCAATCCCGCTGTGTGGGATTTATTGGAGGTAACAGGAGGGGTTGTTCTCCCCCAAGGACCCTCTGGAGACAAGGGCACTTCATTTCCCAACCAGCAGCACACCAGGAGACACATTTTCAGAGTGGTGCAGAAAGGGAGCAGGGCCTCTAGCGAGTTGCCTGGCTTTTTAAAAAAACTAATTATTTTCTTTTTTTTAGGAAAGGAGGGCTGTGTAGCCCCCCTTCCCTGGGCTGATTTTGGCCCTGGGGACTCCATCCCCCGGGGCCAGTCCTTTATGAAATGGGGAGGGGGCTGTGTGGCCCCACTCCCCTGGCCAATTTCAGCCCTGGGGACCACATCCCCCGGGGCCAGTACTTTATGAAATGGGGAGGGGGCTGTGTGGCCCCCCTCCCCTGGCCAATTTCAGCCTTGGGGACCCCATCCTTTGGGGCCTGGCCTTTAATTTTTATAGATCTTTTATTAATTAACAGGAGGGGGGCCGCATGGCCCCCTCCCTGAACTCCATCTCCCAGAGCCTGGCCCTTTTTCATTTATTTATTTGTTTTTTTTAAAAGGGAGGGGTGCCACGCGGTCCCCTCCTAGGCCGATTTCAGCCCCGGGGACCCCATCCCCTGGGGCCAGGCCTCAACTCTGGGTGCCCTGGTCCCACCCAGGGCATCCACTCTCACCTGTTGGGGGCAGTTGCTCGCTGTTTTTTCACTATTTACACTTGTCACCCTGCGCCGTTCACTCCTCCACGAGCACTATTGTGCACAGTGTACTTTGGGTTACCATTCAAATATTGTAATGTAATGTAGTGCTTATACAACTACTGTTCCCTCCAATATACTGACCAATGCCTTGGTCCTTCCTTAAATACTTGCGGTCTCCATTCTCTGTGCACTTGACATTGATCTGTCATATATTGTACTGGTCTTTTTACGTGTATTCTGGTTGAGACATTGTTGCCTCATATAACGTATTTACCCGATCTCAACTGGACCATCGGGTTTTCCTCCTGTTGTTTTCTTTTTGATCCACTGACTTGTGAGGCATCACCTTTGCAATTATCTCCCGGGACCCATACCCATCGGATTGCACCAGCCCCACCAGGTGGATGTGACCGGGCTCCTACGGGACAAACACAGTTTTGATATATTATATTCACTGAAAAAAACAAAGGTTACAGGGACGTTATAGTTAGGAAATGGAATTAAAAAACCTTAGAAATTCACTGGGTGTTCTTGGGGCCCAACTACCCCTCCAGTAAGTCCCACACAGCAGGATTGCTGAGAGATTGACAGAGACCACACCCCCTTTTTCCATAACTCTGCAAACGTACCTTATAGCTCACTACTAGTTGGGAGATGAAGTCGCCTTGGCTCTTGAGAGTCCTTGGGGGCCAACTACCCCTCCTCTTACCTCCAGTAAGACCCACACACCTGGATTGCTGACTGATCATTAGAGGCCACATCTGCTTTCTCCACCACTGTGCAAACGTGCCTCCTGGCACACTACTGGTAGGGGGAAGAAGTCCTGAGGCCCTCAGGAGTAAAGTGGAATTAATTTCCCAACCAGCAGCGCGCAAAGAAGTGCGTTTGTAGAATTGTGGAGGATGGGGGCATGGCCTCCAAGTTCTCTCAGCAATCCCGCTGTCTGGAACTTACTGGAGGTAACAGGAGGTCTTGTTGGCCGCCAAAGACCCTCAGCATTCAAGAGGACTTCATTCTCCAACCACCACTGCACCAGGAGGCGCGTTTGCAGGGTGGTGGTGAAGGGGGCGTGGCCTCCGGCTCCTTGCTGGAGTTTAAACAAAAAAATCTTTTCTTTTGCTAGGGAAGGGGGGCTGCGTAGCCCCCATTCCCTAGGTTAAGTTTGGCCCCGGGGACCCCATCCCCCGGGCCAGTCTTTTATGAAATGGGGAGGGGGTCCGGTTGGCTCCCTTTCCCGGGCCGACTACGCCCCAGAGACCCCATCCCCTGGGGCCCGGCATTTCATTTCTTTTTTTTTAAACGGGAGGGGACCTACTTCTGACCCCAGGACCCCTTCCATCCAGGTCCTGGCCTCTCTACTGGGTGCCCTGGTCTAGAACGCAACACACTTTTACTATATTCAAGTTACCATCTGCGCGGCCTCTGTGATGGTCTCCCATATGGTCAGTTTCTTCACTTCCGAAGAAACTGCAAATGGAACAAGCATTTGCAATGCAATAGGTCTCGCATTTGTGAGAGTTTAGGCTATTGGCATTGTAAATGACAATGCCTTTTATTTCCCTCTTTTGAAACCCGTACATAAATAAATAAAAGGCTTTGTTATTTACAATGCGAATAGCTCAGTCTTTCACAAATGCGAGACCTATTGTTTCGTTGTATATAATATTGAAAATGCTTCAGTTCTGACATGATGGGACTATGAAAGAACTACAGCGAGTGTCTTCGAAGTTACATCAAAGGCAGTAAAGGGCAGTACTGCTGCAGAGCTAAAGACTTTTTTTTTCACACTGAGGGTGAGGGCAAAAATGGAGAACTCGATAGGAACTTGTCTCAGCACCTGCTCTTTAAAACTGCTTGTGCTGAGCACAGAAAAGACCCGGGCCCACTTAATGCCCTGAGTGAAGTGTTTTGTAAAAAAAGATTGCAGCATATTGCCTCATAGGTACTTCAAAGACGCGGGGAAGTATCACTACACCCCCCCTCTCGCCAACTATAAACAACACATGCCCAGGATGCCTGGGTTATCACAGGGGGCGGGGAGGTATCTCTTCATCTACCCCCCCGCCAAGTTTACACTACACATGCCCAGGCTGCCTGGGTTATCAGAGGGGTGGGGGCATATCACTACAGAAATGAAAACGATAATTATGCTGTTCCTTAGTGATAACAAGTCAGAGTCAGGGGGAACGATGACCAACTTGACCCGAAGTGGTTCAAAGTTGGGAATCCATATATTGGATTTTAATGCCCTCACACACCCTTTCAGGTGTCATGCTTCATCATCTGGGCTGCTCCTCGTCGAGTCGGCGGTGCAATACTCAACGGGCTCCCTATAATAGGGGCACTTTGTCGGAGATCTTTTATCCAATAGCCGTATGGTGAAGTGGGGGTGAGGGGCCAGAAGTGTGTAGATGTGGGAGTTTTAGGAAGTGAATAAAAATAGGGCTGGGAGTACCAGAACAGCCAAACTTTATTCTCGGGGTCTCCTACCCTAAGTAAAAACAACCAATGAGGTGCTCTCCTAAGTAAAATGTCTTGGGGTTGAGCGTCCCTATTGATAAGTAAAGGTCAACATGTTTCTCGCTTGAAGTAAACTCTACCTGCGATTCTTCAGGACCAAAACAGTGAAACTATCTACACTTTAAAGAGTAGTGACATGGAATCAAATTCACATCAACCAACTATCTATCTTGTAGTGTACCTGTTTGACCTGGAACTACCTGTGTGGAAAAACAAAACATTACGTCATTCAATTCAGTATGGTACACTTAAATGTGCAGTTTATATTCCCTTGTGACTCTGACTTCTTATCTATAGTGGTGAACCAGAAACGCAATTGCATTGAGGACTCTTGCAAACAATAAAATCAATTAAAACAATTGAGCAGTGGCAAATAGTGAGTGCCCACAGTGAGCTTGTGTGAACTATAGCCCTTGTGGCACATTGGTACAGCAGCAGTGGTGTATCCATCTGGACTCACCCATTTCTGTAGACTAACCAGGCTTCAACAGTACCCGGTAGGTCACGCGTAAGGCATTGCTTATATGTGAAGCTAAATCAACAGGGGAACAAAAAATATAAGGTAACAATTTCATTCAATACGCATTGATCCCTTTGTATCATGATGAATAAACCCATTCTCATGGTCTCATAATTACCACCAATAACCATTACTCATATAGAATTCAGTAATATAACTCATGTATTGGATAGTGGTCTGTGTGGAGGCCATCATACAAGGATTTAAGTTTAGTCCTGGCCGTATGCAAACGTAGTATCATTCTGTTCCCACCCAAAATTTGTTCTTACTGACAAATTTGATGGTGTGTGCTTGGGTGCTGCTTAGTAATCATTTACTCCCAAATCTGACATTTAGCTTACAGTGGGAGCGCTCCTTATGTTAATCGGTAGCTATCACCCATGTAGTCCTGTAATCTCATGTGGTGCTACTGCTGGGGAGTGTTGACGCGCCCCTTATCCTAGCGGTGGCTATCATCTGTCTCATACTGTAATATGATATACTATGGTGCTCTTGCTAATGCACGGGACGGTCAAAAGGTCACCCATGCTGTCCTGTAATCTCATGTGGTGCTACTGATGGCGAGCGAGCGCACCCCTTAAACTATCGGTGACTGTCATCCGTCTCATATTGTAGTCTAATCTGGTGCTCTTGCTAATGCACGGGGCGGTCAGGGGGCTGGTGAGTGCGGAGCTGTAACTGAGGCACCCAGTCCCGAAAAGTGGCCCGTATGTGAAAGGGCACTGGTTCACACCCCTTCAGTGATATACAAAATCGCCCCAACTACTGTACAGGTCAAACAAGGAACGCGCATTAAGGGTAGAGAAACTCACGTTTTATGCGAATTCCGCGTTTTCCTTGACCTACCCACTCCTACCGGGTCTGGGAGGTAAAGCGGTCAGCGGCTTCCCTGGTAATGAAGACCTTCGTCTCGTGTCAGGGGGCGGACCCTCATGAGTCAGTTTTCATTCAATGGTCAAAGTGCGTAATACGAGGCGGCCATTTTGGAATGGTGTGTAATACCAGTGTATTGGGATTATCTTATCCTTATTATGGGTTTCGTTAAAGACTTGTTGGCAAAAATGACCGATATTCTTTAGATCCTGATCTAGATTTTTTGCCTAATATAATTTCTTGGTTTAGGGTTTAAATGCATCTAGGGTGCCATGAATGTGCCGTTTCTGTCGGCCATTTTAAAATGATGTGAGACATGATCTAAGTATCCAGTATGATAAATCATGGGCATCCAAAAGACTGATTGCATTCTAGGGACTAACACCATAATTTACAAAAAAGTTTTTAAGTTGTTCATCTCGGTGGCAAGGCTATACATGGTTCATATGGAGCATTACTGGGCCATGTATATGGGGTATGTTAATGCAGGGGATGTATCTCATAGCCCTATTTCAATAACCCTGCATACCTATTAGGCGATGGCGCCTTATTGTTGTCTTGTGTTCAGACCCTAAGTGAGCTCCATGGTATGGCTTCGTTCAACCCTGTGTCATGTGTGGATAACCTGTGTACCCACCTCTGTTCTTTTGTGAAGAGAGCTCTCTTTGTTATTTTGGGAAATGCTTCCAAAATTACCCATTTCAGTGATTCTGGTGTGTGGTTTTTTTCAAGGTAATGGGTACACATTTTCGTGTTATTCTTTTGACAGCGAAAATTGCTCCGATGTTCTGATATACGTAGTTTGATTGGGCGGGTAGTCATCCCTATGTAATGTAAGTCACAGGGGCACGTAATCAGGTATATGCAATTGGATGTGTTGCAATTAGTGTGTGACCTCATCTCCCACGTAAACTAGTTGTTTAGAATGATTGTTTTCTGTACTGCTGTAAATGCGCACGCTGTGCATGTGCCACACGGGTAATGGCCTTTCACCGGTGGTAATTGCCATAGTGTTCTCTGATGGTTCCCTGCGGTCCCTCTGGGTCTTGTATGGATCAGCATATCTTTGATGTTTCTCGAACGTTTGAATGCGAACCGTGGTAGCTCCAAGTTCATTGAGCCTGTATTAAGAATGTTCCAATGTTTTTTATTGCTTTCGTTAGTAGATTGGAAGTTGGTGTGAAGGTGGTTACACAGGTAAGAGTCTCAGTAGGGGTACTCTCTCTGTGTTCTAACAACCCTTCGCGGTTATTGTTTCTAGCTCTCTTCCTGGAGAATGCTATGCTCCGTGGGGGTAATCACGTGCGGCCAGATTTTTAGCAAGGATTTCTGACTCTAACCTGTATTCTACCAATGTACTGCAATTTCTCCTCACCCTCAGAAATTGTCCAAAGGGGAGGTTTTCCTTCAAGGCTCTGGGGTGGTGGCTGCTAAATAGCAAAAGGCTATTCCGATCGGTACTTTTCCTATGCATGGTGGTCCTAAGGCGCCCTCCTTCAAGTTTTATTGTTAAATCAAGGAACGCTATCTGATTAGGAGAGACAGTACTGGTAAATTTTAAGTACGGGTTCCGATCATTGATCCACCTGAAAAAATTGGAGTAGGATTCAGAGTCCCCTGTCCAGAAAATCAGGATGTCATCTATAAACCTCTTCCACATCCGTATGTTAGTATGATAAGGGTTAGAATCATGGAGAATGTGTTGTCCCTCGAAGGCAGCCATATAAAGGCAGGCTACACTAGGGGCAAAGGTACTTCCCATGGAAGTACCCTGTGTCTGGTGATACAGCTGACCCCTAAACTCAAAGTAATTTTCCATGAGAGCCAGTGTAGCACATTCCATGATGAAACTGGGTGGTGTTAGTGATTCCCATGTGGCTGAATAAAGTTCCTCCTCTATCACTTCTAGGGTGGCTCTCTGAGGGATATTAGTATAGAGAGCTTCCACGTCTAGTGTGATAAGGAAGTCAATTTCAGCGGTCGGTTGGAACTCATCTACTAGGCGAAGTACATCGGTGGTATCTTGTATGTATGATGGAATTAATTTCACCAATGGTTGCAAAAAATGATCACTGAATTGTGACAGAGGTTCCAGTATGGAATTAATTCCCGATACAATCGGGCGGCCTGGTACTGGGGTAGTCCCCTTATGAATTTTCGGTAGTATATAGAAATAGGGGGTCACAGGTTCTTTTTAATGAGGAAGGAGGCCTCCTTCTTACTCAGCCACCCTTGGTTCTCTGCAGAGGAGACCAGAGCTGTAATGATCTTCGTTAGGCGTTCCAATGGGCTGCTGGGAATTGGGGTGTAGTACTTCCTGTTGCTCAACTGTCTCAAGCACTCAGTGTCATAGTCAACGGTGGCCATGATGACAGTGGCTCCACCCTTATCAGCTTGTTTTACCGTGATAGAGGGGTCGTTCGCCAGAGCATCTATGGCCATCAACTCTCTTCTGGAAATATTACAGAAGGGTTGTTAGAACACAGAGAGAGTACCCCCACTGAGACTCTTACCTGGGTAACCACCTTCACACCAGCTTCCAATCTACTAACGAAAGCAATAAAAAAACATTGGAACATTCTTAATACAGGCTCAATGAACTTGGAGCTACCACGGTTCGCATTCAAACGTTCGAGAAACATCAAAGATATGCTGATCCATACTAGACCCAGAGGGACCGCAGGGAACCATCAGAGAACACTATGGCAATTACCACCGGTGAAAGGCCATTACCCGTGTGGCACATGCACAGCGTGCGCATTTACAGCAGTACAGAAAACAATCACTCTAAACAACTCGTTCACGTGGGAGATGAGGTCACACACTAATTGCAACACATCCAATTGCATATACCTGATTACGTGCCCCTGTGACTTACATTACATATGGATGACTACCCGCCCAATCAAACTACGTATATCAGAACATCGGAGCAATTTTCGCTGTCACAAGAATAACACGAAAATGTGCACCCATTACCTTGAAAAAAACCACACACCAGAATCACTGAAATGGGTAATTTTGGAAGCATTTCCCAAAATAACAAAGAGAGCTCTCTTCACAAAAGAACAGAGGTGGGTACACAGGTTATCCACACATGACACAGGGTTGAACGAAGCCATACCATGGAGCTCACTTAGGGTCTGAACACAAGACAACAATAAGGCGCTATAGCCTAATAGGTATGCAGGGTTATTGAAATAGGGCTATGAGATACATCCCCTGCATTAACATACCCCATATACATGGCCCATTTATGCCCCATATGAACCATGTATAGCCTTGCCACTGAGATGAACAACTTTAAAACTTTTTTGTAAATTATGGTGTCAATACTTAGAATGCAATCAGTCTTTTGGATGCCCATGATTTATTATACATAGATCATGTCTCACATCATTTTAAAATGGCCGACAGAAACGGCATATTTATGGCACCCTAGATGCATTTAAACCCTCAACCAAGAAATTATATTAGGCAAAAAATCTAGATCAGCATCTAAAGAATATCGGTCATTTTTGCCAACAATTCTTTAACGAAACCCACAATAAGGATAAAATAATCCCAATACACTGGGATTACACACCATTCCAAAATGGCCGCCTCGCATTACGCACTTTAACCATTGATTGAAAACTGACTCATGAGGGTCCGCCCCCTGACACGAGACGAAGGTCTTCATTACCAGGGAAGCCGCTGACCGCCTTACCTCCCGGACCCGGTAGGAGTGGGTAGGTCAAGGAAAACGCGGAATTCGCACAAAACGTGAGTTACTCAACCCTTGATGCGCGTTCCTTGTTTGACCTTTACAGTAGTTGGGGCGATTTTGTATATCACTGAAGGGGTGTGAACCAGTGCCCTTTCACATACGGGCCACTTTGCGGGACCGGGTGCCTCAGTTACAGCTCCGCACTCACCAGCCCCCCCTGACCGCCCCGTGCATTAGCAAGAGCACCAGATTAGACTACAATATGAGACGGATGACAGTCACCGATAGTTTAAGGGGTGCGCTCGCTCACCAGCAGTAGCACCACATGAGATTACAGGACAGCATGGGTGACCTTTTGACCGTCCCGTGCATTAGCAAGAGCACCATAGCATATCATATTACAGTATGAGACAGATGATAGCCACCGCTAGGATAAGGGCGCGTCAACACTCCCCAGCAGTAGCACCACATGAGATTACAGGACTACATGGGTGATAGCTACCGATTAACATAAGGAGCGCCCCACTGTAAGCTAAATGTCAGATTTGGGAGTAAATGATTACTAAGCAGCACCCAAGCACACACCATCAAATTTGTCAGTAAGAACAAATTTTGGGTGGGAACAGAATGATACTACGTTTGCATACGGCCAGGACTAAACTTAAATCCTTGTATGATGGCCTCCACACAGACCACTATCCAATACATGAGTTATATTACTGAATTCTATATGAGTAATGGTTATTGGTGGTAATTATGAGACCATGAGAATGGGTTTATTCATCATGATACAAAGGGATCAATGCGTATTGAATGAAATTGTTACCTTATATTTTTTGTTCCCCTGTTGATTTAGCTTCACATATAAGCAATGCCTTACGCGTGACCTACCGGGTACTGTTGAAGCCTGGTTAGTCTACAGAAATGGGTGAGTCCAGATGGATACACCACTGCTGCTGTACCAATGTGCCACAAGGGCTATAGTTCACACAAGCTCACTGTGGGCACTCACTATTTGCCACTGCTCAATTGTTTTAATTGATTTTATTGTTTGCAAGAGTCCTCAATGCAATTGCGTTTCTGGTTCACCACTATAGATAAGAAGTCAGAGTCACAAGGGAATATAAACTGCACATTTAAGTGTACCATACTGAATTGAATGACGTAATGTTTTGTTTTTCCACACAGGTAGTTCCAGGTCAAACAGGTACACTACAAGATAGATAGTTGGTTGATGTGAATTTGATTCCATGTCACTACTCTTTAAAGTGTAGATAGTTTCACTGTTTTGGTCCTGAAGAATCGCAGGTAGAGTTTACTTCAAGCGAGAAACATGTTGACCTTTACTTATCAATAGGGACGCTCAACCCCAAGACATTTTACTTAGGAGAGCACCTCATTGGTTGTTTTTACTTAGGGTAGGAGACCCCGAGAATAAAGTTTGGCTGTTCTGGTACTCCCAGCCCTATTTTTATTCACTTCCTAAAACTCCCACATCTACACACTTCTGGCCCCTCACCCCCACTTCACCATACGGCTATTGGATAAAAGATCTCCGACAAAGTGCCCCTATTATAGGGAGCCCGTTGAGTATTGCACCGCCGACTCAACGAGGAGCAGCCCAGATGATGAAGCATGACACCTGAAAGGGTGTGTGAGGGCATTAAAATCCAATATATGGATTCCCAACTTTGAACCACTTCGGGTCAAGTTGGTCATTGTTCCCCCTGACTCTGACTTGTTATCACTAAGGAACAGCATAACTATCGTTTTCATTATTGCCTCTGGGGCACTTATGCTGGACCTCCCTCTCTTGTAAGAGAGGAAAAAGCCCCCCCTGTCCCTTCTTTGTATGCAGGTTCAAGCACGGCTAAACCCCGTGGGACTTCTCTGGGTGGGTAAGAGTTAATCTCTTTTTTTCCTCCTACCACGACTTGACACCACTATATTTGAGTGGGTGTCTCCTTTCTTTTCCTTTTTTATTGATTCTTTTTACTGATTTCCCTATACTTTACCTTGAGACCTACACCATGGAAGGCCAGGGTTTAAGTTATGGAGAGGACTTAGCAGCAGAGATACTGAGGGCCCCGTCAATTCTGGGATCAGAGAGCGGTGGCGCCACGGGAAGCCAGTCGGAAGATTGGCAATCCCTGTCGGCCATGAAGCGTGAATGGGTTAAGATCACCCTACACGGCGCTTTGATGACCGAATATCTGAGGGCCAATATATCACCTAATGGCCTCATTGTGAAGAATTTCCCTAGAATTTTCTGGAAGGATGGTCTATTTAAGTCGGCATGGTCACAGATCTCGTGGAAATGCACGAGGGACCTCCTGATATTGATTATCAATACAGCTAAAAGACTAGCCGACGAATTATTGGCTCCTATTCAAATAGCTGAGAGCACATTGAAGAGCGCTGTATCAGGCCCGAGCTTCAAATCAAAACTAACAGAATTAAATAACGAGATAGCGGAACATAAGGAGTACCTTATGAAACAAAAAGTGGTTAAACTCCAAAAAGACATTAAACGCTTTGACAAAGAAAAGGTGTATCCATACCTTAAACAAGACTACATACCATCAGGAACGGGTAACCTCTCAGATACCAGCTCCAATTCCACCAGAAGGGGGTCCTCTAGTAATAGTGACTGTAGTGAGGAGAACTGTAACACCAATCAGACCAGGAGGGGTGGCAGGCAGGGATACAATGTTTATCAGCAACCATACTACCAGGGACCAGCATTCTGGCAATACCCCATGTTTCCTCAGGGCCCACCCCAATTTGGTCCCCCTGGCATGAGCCAACCTTTTTTAGGCAGAGGCTGGGGCAGAGGGCGCGGGCGAAGAAGAGGAAACCAACAAGAAAAGAGGGTACAATGGGAAGAACCACAACAACGGGTGATGGAAACCAGGAGCTACTCCAAAAGAGACCCTAGTCGTCAACCTGTCTCCCAGACCTCTAACCAAATTGGAAGAAGAAGTCCTACAGAAGGGATTGGGCTTTGTGCCAACACCCAAGGTGGACCACTTCCAACAACTTTGTGAATTACAACAATTCTTCCGCAAGCTACGCCTGAAGGCATTCTTTTATGGGAAGCCCACCCAACAAGAAGATGACTCGGGACTACACAACCCCTCCACTTTCACCCCCAACAACGGGATGATACCTAATGAAGTAATAACCTATGAACAAGCGGTCTTGAAAGAGGTCAAAGCAGCCTCTGATCCCAGACACTTCTGTAATATTTCCAGAAGAGAGTTGATGGCCATAGATGCTCTGGCGAACGACCCCTCTATCACGGTAAAACAAGCTGATAAGGGTGGAGCCACTGTCATCATGGCCACCGTTGACTATGACACTGAGTGCTTGAGACAGTTGAGCAACAGGAAGTACTACACCCCAATTCCCAGCAGCCCATTGGAACGCCTAACGAAGATCATTACAGCTCTGGTCTCCTCTGCAGAGAACCAAGGGTGGCTGAGTAAGAAGGAGGCCTCCTTCCTCATTAAAAAAGAACCTGTGACCCCCTATTTCTATATACTACCGAAAATTCATAAGGGGACTACCCCAGTACCAGGCCGCCCGATTGTATCGGGAATTAATTCCATACTGGAACCTCTGTCACAATTCAGTGATCATTTTTTGCAACCATTGGTGAAATTAATTCCATCATACATACAAGATACCACCGATGTACTTCGCCTAGTAGATGAGTTCCAACCGACCGCTGAAATTGACTTCCTTATCACACTAGACGTGGAAGCTCTCTATACTAATATCCCCCAGAGAGCCACCCTAGAAGTGATAGAGGAGGAACTTTATTCAGCCACATGGGAATCACTAACACCACCCAGTTTCATCATGGAATGTGCTACACTGGCTCTCATGGAAAATTACTTTGAGTTTAGGGGTCAGCTGTATCACCAAACACAGGGTACTTCCATGGGAAGTACCTTTGCCCCTAGTGTAGCCTGCCTTTATATGGCTGCCTTCGAGGGACAACACATTCTCCATGATTCTAACCCTTATCATACTAACATACGGATGTGGAAGAGGTTTATAGATGACATCCTGATTTTCTGGACAGGGGACTCTGAATCCTACTCCAATTTTTTCAGGTGGATCAATGATCGGAACCCGTACTTAAAATTTACCAGTACTGTCTCTCCTAATCAGATAGCGTTCCTTGATTTAACAATAAAACTTGAAGGAGGGCGCCTTAGGACCACCATGCATAGGAAAAGTACCGATCGGAATAGCCTTTTGCTATTTAGCAGCCACCACCCCAGAGCCTTGAAGGAAAACCTCCCCTTTGGACAATTTCTGAGGGTGAGGAGAAATTGCAGTACATTGGTAGAATACAGGTTAGAGTCAGAAATCCTTGCTAAAAATCTGGCCGCACGTGATTACCCCCCACGGAGCATAGCATTCTCCAGGAAGAGAGCTAGAAACAATAACCGCGAAGGGTTGTTAGAACACAGAGAGAGTACCCCTACTGAGACTCTTACCTGTGTAACCACCTTCACACCAGCTTCCAATCTACTAACGAAAGCAATAAAAAAACATTGGAACATTCTTAATACAGGCTCAATGAACTTGGAGCTACCACGGTTCGCATTCAAACGTTCGAGAAACATCAAAGATATGCTGATCCATACAAGACCCAGAGGGACCGCAGGGAACCATCAGAGAACACTATGGCAATTACCACCGGTGAAAGGCCATTACCCGTGTGGCACATGCACAGCGTGCGCATTTACAGCAGTACAGAAAACAATCATTCTAAACAACTAGTTTACGTGGGAGATGAGGTCACACACTAATTGCAACACATCCAATTGCATATACCTGATTACGTGCCCCTGTGACTTACATTACATAGGGATGACTACCCGCCCAATCAAACTACGTATATCAGAACATCGGAGCAATTTTCGCTGTCAAAAGAATAACACGAAAATGTGTACCCATTACCTTGAAAAAAACCACACACCAGAATCACTGAAATGGGTAATTTTGGAAGCATTTCCCAAAATAACAAAGAGAGCTCTCTTCACAAAAGAACAGAGGTGGGTACACAGGTTATCCACACATGACACAGGGTTGAACGAAGCCATACCATGGAGCTCACTTAGGGTCTGAACACAAGACAACAATAAGGCGCCATCGCCTAATAGGTATGCAGGGTTATTGAAATAGGGCTATGAGATACATCCCCTGCATTAACATACCCCATATACATGGCCCAGTAATGCTCCATATGAACCATATATAGCCTTGCCACCGAGATGAACAACTTAAAAACTTTTTGTAAATTATGGTGTTAGTCCCTAGAATGCAATCAGTCTTTTGGATGCCCATGATTTATCATACTGGATACTTAGATCATGTCTCACATCATTTTAAAATGGCCGACAGAAACGGCACATTCATGGCACCCTAGATGCATTTAAACCCTAAACCAAGAAATTATATTAGGCAAAAAATCTAGATCAGGATCTAAAGAATATCGGTCATTTTTGCCAACAAGTCTTTAACGAAACCCATAATAAGGATAAGATAATCCCAATACACTGGTATTACACACCATTCCAAAATGGCCGCCTCGTATTACGCACTTTGACCATTGAATGAAAACTGACTCATGAGGGTCCGCCCCCTGACACGAGACGAAGGTCTTCATTACCAGGGAAGCCGCTGACCGCTTTACCTCCCAGACCCGGTAGGAGTGGGTAGGTCAAGGAAAACGCGGAATTCGCATAAAACGTGAGTTTCTCAACCCTTAATGCGCGTTCCTTGTTTGACCTGTACAGTAGTTGGGGCGATTTTGTATATCACTGAAGGGGTGTGAACCAGTGCCCTTTCACATACGGGCCACTTTTCGGGACTGGGTGCCTCAGTTACAGCTCCGCACTCACCAGCCCCCTGACCGCCCCGTGCATTAGCAAGAGCACCAGATTAGACTACAATATGAGACGGATGACAGTCACCGATAGTTTAAGGGGTGCGCTCGCTCGCCATCAGTAGCACCACATGAGATTACAGGACAGCATGGGTGACCTTTTGACCGTCCCGTGCATTAGCAAGAGCACCATAGTATATCATATTACAGTATGAGACAGATGATAGCCACCGCTAGGATAAGGGGCGCGTCAACACTCCCCAGCAGTAGCACCACATGAGATTACAGGACTACATGGGTGATAGCTACCGATTAACATAAGGAGCGCTCCCACTGTAAGCTAAATGTCAGATTTGGGAGTAAATGATTACTAAGCAGCACCCAAGCACACACCATCAAATTTGTCAGTAAGAACAAATTTTGGGTGGGAACAGAATGATACTACGTTTGCATACGGCCAGGACTAAACTTAAATCCTTGTATGATGGCCTCCACACAGACCACTATCCAATACATGAGTTATATTACTGAATTCTATATGAGTAATGGTTATTGGTGGTAATTATGAGACCATGAGAATGGGTTTATTCATCATGATACAAAGGGATCAATGCGTATTGAATGAAATTGTTACCTTATATTTTTGTTCCCCTGTTGATTTAGCTTCACATATAAGCAATGCCTTACGCGTGACCTACCGGGTACTGTTGAAGCCTGGTTAGTCTACAGAAATGGGTGAGTCCAGATGGATACACCACTGCTGCTGTACCAATGTGCCACAAGGGCTATAGTTCACACAAGCTCACTGTGGGCACTCACTATTTGCCACTGCTCAATTGTTTTAATTGATTTTATTGTTTGCAAGAGTCCTCAATGCAATTGCGTTTCTGGTTCACCACTATAGATAAGAAGTCAGAGTCACAAGGGAATATAAACTGCACATTTAAGTGTACCATACTGAATTGAATGACGTAATGTTTTGTTTTTCCACACAGGTAGTTCCAGGTCAAACAGGTACACTACAAGATAGATAGTTGGTTGATGTGAATTTGATTCCATGTCACTACTCTTTAAAGTGTAGATAGTTTCACTGTTTTGGTCCTGAAGAATCGCAGGTAGAGTTTACTTCAAGCGAGAAACATGTTGACCTTTACTTATCAATAGGGACGCTCAACCCCAAGACATTTTACTTAGGAGAGCACCTCATTGGTTGTTTTTACTTAGGGTAGGAGACCCCGAGAATAAAGTTTGGCTGTTCTGGTACTCCCAGCCCTATTTTTATTCACTTCCTAAAACTCCCACATCTACACACTTCTGGCCCCTCACCCCCACTTCACCATACGGCTATTGGATAAAAGATCTCCGACAAAGTGCCCCTATTATAGGGAGCCCGTTGAGTATTGCACCGCCGACTCAACGAGGAGCAGCCCAGATGATGAAGCATGACACCTGAAAGGGTGTGTGAGGGCATTAAAATCCAATATATGGATTCCCAACTTTGAACCACTTCGGGTCAAGTTGGTCATTATTCCCCTGACTCTGACTTGTTATCACTAAGGAACAGCATAACTATCGTTTTCATTATTGCCTCTGGGGCACTTATGCTGGACCTCCTCTCTTGTAAGAGAGGAAAAAGCCCCCCCTGTTCCTTCTTTGTATGCAGGCATATCACTACACACACACAGTTTGCCTCATAGGTACCTCAAAGACGCGGGGAAGTATCACTACACCCCCCCCTCCCGCCAACTATAAACAACTCATGCCCAGGATGCCTGGGTTATCACAGGGGGCGGAACAAGGCTAGTAGTAAAGGGCAAGGACTACCCAAAACACACGTTTCACCTTAGGGACCAAATTCCTTGTAAAGCTAGAAGATTAGGTCACATGCATTTGAGTTCCTTCCAACTAATACACACAGAATACTAGATCTGAAGTCTGCGGGATACAAAAAAAATTACAACAAATAGGGTACCATGCTAAACTATCGAGAGAATTTTTTTTTTTTAAACGGGTTATCCAATGGCAGCACTTGCACGGAAATGCGCAGTTCTTGGATAAGTGGCGCAGGCCATGAAGCGGGTGGTTGGGGAAAGCGTGACCGAGACAACACCTTAGAGACAGGGAGGTCGGCCTGTTCCCTATGCTCACGGAAGCCGCGATGCCAGCACAAGGGGAGCTGGAGAGCCAGCTCCAGACATGAAGACAACTCGTGACAAAGGTGAAGAGCAGGTGGTTTTCGGCTAAAGAACCAAGTGCGTGGCTGATAGTCCCGTCCGCGTGAGTCTGCCTTAGTGACGAACCTACTTACCAGCAATAATCTCTTCCACCCCAGCCACTGCAGTCTTCTGGATGCCCACAGTTAACCACTAGTAAAGAGTCAGCATCTCTGCAACCATTTCGTGGGGCCGGCCCACCGACGGAAGGCGGGGAAGTGCAGCTGCTAACTGCTGTGCCGAGGGCACATGCAGTGTCTGGGCGCCGCGCTCATTAAAGTAAAAAAGAAAAAAGAAAAAAGAAAGAAAGAGCGCGGTGTCTGTGAAGCAGGCGCCGCACTCATTACTAAAGTTAACAAGCATTTGCAATGCAATAGGTCCAATTGCATTGCAAATGGTTATGTTTAAAACTGAGCGTGGCGCCGCTTCAAGGACACTGCGCTTGTTTTTTTTGTTTTTTTTTATAACTGTAACACTGAGCGCGGTGTCCTTGAAGCTGGCGCTGCGCTCCCTGCTAAAGTTAAAAAAATATATAAAGAAACCGAGCGCGGTGTCCTTGAAGCGGCGCCGCGCTCAGTTTTAAAGTAACAAAAAAACAAACAGAGCGCGGTGTCCCTGAAGTGGACGCCGCGCTCAACATAAATGTAAAATATAAATAAATAAAGTGAGCGTGGTGTCCCTAGTGGGTGCCACGCTCATTAAAGTAATTAAAAACATACAATTTAGAGCTCATAGCGCTGCAACCGCCATTGTCCCCATCAGTGTCCATTTTAAAAATAGTGCTCACCCACCAGATAAAGCCCACCGTGTAACGCCGCAAGTAAACGATCCAGTCCAGATGGGAGGTCCCAAAAGGAGACAGGGTGGTAACAAAGAAGCGTCATTTTCAATCAGAAGCCAGTGTTTACCATAAACGATGACGCCAGCCAATAAAAAAGATGGGCGGGGATTCAACTCCACTTCTAAAAGCTACCCTACTACAATATGCCTCGCAGAGCGGGCAGCGCATGCGCGCTGCAACGCTAGGTCTGCGAGACCTAAAAAGGATTATTTTCGAGAGGCAGCAATATTATCTGAAAAACTCACTAATCGTGGCTACCCGCGGAGCCTGATTTCCCAGGCTTGCAAACGTGCATGGTATTGCCATTGAGACATTCTTTTATCACCAAGTAAAAAAACTGGTGAATACACACATATCATTTCTCTCTGCCTGCAGCCCCTCAAGTAATAAAGTCAACAAAATCATAAAAAAGGAACTGGAATGTCCTTCGTACAAATACCTTCTTTCAACTTCCCCTGCTTTTTTCCTACAAAAGGGGATACAACCTATCTGACCAACTGGTACATGCCGTGACATGGCCTGATGAAACCAAAAACACCACATCCATTATCTCGGGCGTGGGGTCTCCCCCTTATTCTTGGACACTGTAGGTGCCAAAATTGCATGGTCTGCCCCCTCACTGTCAACACAAAAGAATTCAAGGTCAAGGACCATACTTACCAACTAAAACTATTTTCCAACTGCCGCACTACTAATGTAATTTATGCCATCCGTTACCCATACAACTTAATATACATTGGCCAAACTACCCAAATGATCAAGCAACGGATCATACAACACAAGAGTCACATCATATGTAAAGTTGAGACTGCACCCTTAGTCTCACATTACATGGAAAAGAAGCACTTGGAAACTGACTTATTCTGGCAGGTCATTGACCAATCCACTTTGCCTTTACGTGGTGGCAACCTACAACTACTTTTGTACAAATGCAAATGTAGGTGGATCGCACGTTGTGACTCAGTTAATCATGGATTGAACACACTGGACGAATGGAATACCACCACCGACGTCCATTGAGTCACTTCCCCTCTTTATCTGACCCAGATTTCCATGGTTCATAAACACCATGATACATAAGACCAGAGCAAATACACATTTCACTAGATCATTTGCCTCATTGATATAAACGGGGTGCAATATTCCACCCCCCTAAGACTTCTCAGTCAGTTCCCACCTCAGTCCCTCTACACCATGATGATGATAGGATATATATGACTAGAGCAAATACACCATTGGCAGCATTGTTTTCCTTAATTGTCCAAACTGTATATCATTATTGAAACTCATTATCTTCATTGTATATAATATTGTATATCTAGTTCTTTTTTGTTATGGAAAAAGTTTGGAATTTCTTCTCTCAGCATGTCCATATTAGTGTGGATTAAGTCAGTATGGGGCCAATTCACAGAACTAATCTGAGACAAAATCCTAAGCTTACTACTTTTTGTATTCACAGAAGGCACTTACAATTTATGGTATTCACAGAAATCACTTACGACTACTAACTTTACGTCCGCACTCGGGCCAGAATTTCCGCACTCGGAGCGGAAGTTCCGCACCCGGGGTGGAATCTCCGCCTCTGGGCCGGAATCTCCGGGCTGGAATCTCTGAAATTGAACCGTAACCCATTTCATAGAGGAAATGACATACAGGAACTGGGAGACAGGAAATACATCACAGGAAGTTGTTGACAGCCATTTTGTGTTCATTCTGAGTCATCCTCTCTCACAGATCAGATCCTCTGCCATCCTGCTGCTCTTTTCGACCTTATTTCCCCCAAAATGGCTGAGGGTTATGAAGAGAAAGCAACCCCTTTCAGTGAAAGGGAATTAGACATCTTAGCTGAGGGGGTGATACTCAAATATCCTCAGCTATATGGGGGGGCCAGAGGACCAGCTGAGTAATGCAGCGTGGGCCAGACTTTGGGCCGACATTGGTGAGCGCTGCAGTACAGTGGGCGTTCACACCAGGAACGCGAGGGCATGCCGCAAGAGCTGGGAGGACCTAAAACGCTGGGCCCGGCACAAGGCCTAGGAGCTACTGGGCCAGTATTCCTAGCACCATGTGCATTGTCCTCGCCTCTCGCCACTGTACAGGAGGGTCCTGCGTGCTGCTCATCCAACCCTCCATGCTCAGCTGGAGGAGCATGAGCAGCAGAGACCTGGTAAGTGCATTATATGCAATATGTGTCTGGAAGCATGATGTGAGTGAAGACAGAGCTGTACCATTGTGTGTCCCATGCCTCCATTCACCTATTCTGTGTCAATGCAGCAGTCATCATGAAGCAAAAGGCTCACTGTAGTGCATTGACTGTACAGGGCAGAGTGCATTCTGGGAGTTGTAGTTGCATCATGACAACTGGGGAATTGAGCCACACAGTTGCATTTGTACAGACATTTGAACTGCCAGCACCACTAACAGTGAAACAAGGGAATCATAACTGATGTGTGCATTGGATGAGGAATGGTACAGACACTGTCCAGTGTGTGTATGAGAGGCCAATGGGTATTGGATGCTGTGAATTGCATTGCTTTCGGTGAGTTTGGGTTCTGATTGAGACAGATCATCATGTGCCATGGAGTCAAGACAGACTTTGAGATTCTTGCCTCCCTCTTAACTGTTTCCAATTTTGCCAAGTGTGTCCACAGACACACGTCTTACCCCCAGTGGCTTGTATGCCATTTTTCATGTACAGGTAGCTGTAACAACGAGACACTACTGTTCACCAGTGCACAGCACTACCTGATCAGTCTCCAAAGCCAATATGTGGAACTGGATTGTCAGCTTTTGTGAGGGAATATCAAAAGGTTAGACTCACAACTTGGCAAACCTAATTGCCCAGACCCTATATGGATGTGTGACCCCCAATCGGCATTTGTGTTGTCCCATACAATGCTATACACACAGCAGATAACATTTTTCCAGACGTAAAAGCGCAGAGACTCCATATCACAGGCCCTTTTCAACACCATCTGGACTCCCTCTGATCTCCTTTTGTAGACTGGGTTTGGACCCTGCCCATGTAGCAGTGACAGGACACACAGGTCACAAGAATGCAAAAGTTGAGGGTTGGCCAGTACAGATGTGCAAGCCACCAAAATTCTTGTGAGATGTCCATGTCAGACTCAAATCAGGAGATGACAGTGAACATACACGTAATATAAGCTCATAAACACTGACAACTGTATAGTGTGATCAGAGGAGAACAAAGTCTGACCTTGGCTCATCTTGATATGTGTCTTGTCCTGACGTGTACAGCCACTACATAATGATTTGTCTTACATTCCAGTGGGCTCAGCTGGCCAAAAGGAACAAATGCAGGACCCGGTTCGGAGCAGGACATCTTTGGTGCGCCGGTGGCTACGACCTCTTTCCACCAGTGAGGAAGAAGAGGATGAGGCGGGACCCCCAACATCAGGAGGCAGGGGGATTACACCCACCCGGACTGACCAGGAAGCCAACTCTGGTGCTATGGCCCGGGGGGAGGCTGAGGACATTGAAGTGGGGGGGAGAATTGGACACCTCTGGCCAGGGGGCGGTGGAGAGCTACTCTCCCCCGGACCATTCACCTGTTAGTTTTGCTGAGGTGTCCCCGGGGCAGGCCACTACGCAACCTGGGCCTGCCATCAGCCCCTCCCTAACTCTAAAGGCCCCCATTCCATCTGGGCCTCCAGCTGCATCCCCTGCAACCAGTCCCCCTCATCGTAGCTGCCAGGTTGACACCAACATTGGCTCCAAACCTGAGGCACCACACCCCTCATGTTCAACCCAAACCCCTCCCTGTATTGTTCCTTCTGTGGCTGTCCCAGAGGACTTGATGTGGGCATGTGAGGGTCAGCCAGACATGTCCTCTCGCATCATGCTGCAGATGTGTCTAGAGGTGCGCATGATGCAAGAGGAAATTGCCCAAGCTCTGGCCACCCTCACTGTCAGTGTCAATTCCCTGACTGCAGCCATGTCGTCTTTCGTATCCCAACCTCCTTCCCACACCACCGTCAATGTCTCCCCCTGTCCGTTGCCCCACACTGTTTCCCCCCGTACTCCTCATGTGTCCCGACCCCGTGTGGTGCCTGTTCCTGCACCGGCCAGCCAGGAGCTCACATCGGACTGAGAGGATCTGGACATTGTGGTACTAGAGGATGACCAGAAGGACACTTGACCTGTTGGACATATTTTTCTTTGTGGATGTTGGACTTGGCTCTTTTTGGCTAAAGTTCCTTAAACTTTTTGCTTTCCCCCTAGACCTTTTTTCTGACATGGTGTTGCCAACTTAGATGCTTTGGGCACTTTGCCACTGCTGATCAGTGTCAAAGTGCAAGGGCTCCCTGTGTAAAGTGTAATGGTAATTGGTTGTCCATGATTGGTATGATTGCCTTACTAGTAAAGTCCCTAGTAAAGTGCACTATGTGTGCCAGGGCTAGTAATGCAACTGCTACTAGTGGGCCTGCAGCACTAATTGTGCCACCCACACAAGTAGCCTTAAAGAGAGAACTCAGGCCTGCCACTGCAGTGCCTGCGCGCAGTTTGTTAAACTGCCATGTTGTCCAGACAAGTGCACCCACTTGCCAGGCCTTACGCTTTCTAATCACATCAGACACCCCTATGGTAGGCACCCCCCTGGGCAGGGTGCAGGGTATGTGAAAGGTAGGAAATGTACTGAGGTGTGTACCATGTCCTAACAGTGAAATACTCTCCATTTCGTTTTTTACTGTTGAAAGGCCATCTTGCCCATAGGACATAATGGGGAAGGCTGTGTAATGTGTTTCCAGCTTATCTTCCCAAAGGCTTAAGATGGAGAGGTGAATTTTAGTGTGCCTGAACTCACAATTTAATAACACATCTTTTTTTGAAGGTAGTTTTTGAATTGCGTGTTTAGAAACCGCTCTTTTAGAAGTGGCTGGGTTTTTGTGCTCTAACATTTCTGTGTGTCTCTGCCTGGTTGTGGATTGACTGTCTGGATTTAAATGTGATAGGCTCTGGGGAATGTCTTCACCCAGGGGAGGAGGTGAGACAGCAACAGGCTGACCTGCATCTGGAGTGTAGGGGGGAGGAGTAGCCCCGGGAGGTGAAGACGCCTGGGTTGCTGCCATAAAACAATGGCTCCATCTCCTGCTGAGTGATTAAGGAGCCAGACCCCCACTATCAAAGGCAGAAGGTGTCACTGGCAGGGAGACACCCAGAACTGGTTTAGACAGGGGTCAGTGCCCCCCTGAACACAAAGACTTCAAAGACATTAAGGGGTATAACTATGAGAGCTGAAACCCCTGGACTTTGGAAGGGAATGGAATGGAACTGTTCAAGACTGTAAAGGATTGAACCGTCTTCGTGGTCAAGAGGAACCTCTGCCAAGGAAGAAACAGCTGAATAGACTGAAGGAAAGGACTGACCCTTGCTGTGTGTTCTGGGGCTGGCCTGCAGTTTTCTGCTTTAACCAAGGAAGAGGCTAAAGGGACTTTCCTGTGTGCTGTGTCCCCCTGCTTGAAAGGTCTTTGCTGTGCTGTGTCCTGAAGTAACTTAACCCCAAGGGCCCGAGGAGAGCTGGCTCCCTGTGTGCAACAAACTCAGGAACACAAAAGTTTCCTGAAGAGTCTCAGCGACGCTGTGTGCGTGTGCTTTTTGCAGCCTGAGACCTTCGTAAGGAGTGCCCTATGATCGTGGGCACCAGGAGTCCAAGTGAGTCTCAGCGACGCTGTGTGCGTGTGCTTCATGCAGCCTGAGACCTTTGTGAGTATTGCCCTGTGATCGTGTGCGCCCGGAGCTCGAGGGAGTCTCAGCAACGCTGTGTGCGTGTGCTTCGTGCAGCCTGAGACCTTCGTGAGGATTGCCCTGTGACCGTGCACACCCGAAGCTCATGGGAGTCTCAACGACGCTGTGTGTGTGTGCCCTGTGACAGCCTGAGATCTTCGACATCGCCATCGGCCCGGAATCAGCCAAGTCGCATCGGAGGCCAAGTCACGAGAGGAGGAGAGGAGAGCGAGGTCGCACCCCCAGGTAACGTGTGTCGCCGCCTGGGGCGGGGTGTGGGCTCGGAGAGGGACGCTCTCGGCCTCTCCCCTTCTTGCAGCACAAGCCTCTGCTCAAGCTCGTATCGCAGCCTGTACATGCCAAGGAGTGGCAGTACCGGGGCCGGAGTGTTGAGCTGTACTTTGGTTTACACCATACCCGTGTTGGGGGCACATGTTGGCGGAAGCTGACCGCGAGTCAGTACGAGAGGCAGAGAGACCATCTAAAGCACCGTGATCGGTGCCGAAGTGCCTTGCGCATTGCATTGTTTCTGCATTACGAACTACCTGATTGTTACATTGCGCATTGCATTGTTTCTGCATTACGAACTGCCTGATTGTTGTATTACGCATTGCATTAGTTTTGCATAACGAACTGCCTGATTGTTGCATTACGCATCGCATTAGTTTGCATTACGAACTGCCTGATCGTTACATTGCGCATTGCATTGTGGTTGCATTACGAACTACCTGATTGTTGCATTTCGCATCGCATTAGTTTGCATTACGACTTACCTGATTGTTACATTGCGCATTGCATTGTGTTTGCATAACGAACTACCTGACTGTTGCATTACGCATCGCATTAGTTTTGCATAACGAACTGCCGGATTGTTGCATTACGCATCGCATTCGTTTGCATTACGAACTGCTGGATTGTTGCATAACGAACTGCATTATTTTTACATTGCAAAGTGCCTGATTCTTGCTTTACGAACTGCATAGCCTTGCACTAGAATTGCATGGGATCACCTAGAATTGCTCATTAATACCGTCAGACCCTACAAGGGCTGGCTGGCCTAATAACCGGCCAGGAGGAATATTACAAATACGCATATGTTGGATTTTTATCGTGTGGTCTCATCGTATACCTTTTTATATAAACATATACTTGTTTTTCTATGAAACTCATGTGGAGTCCTTTTGTGGTGTCATCATTGGGTCACTGAGAGCGTGGTTGCAAATACTTTACACATTAGCCTTGAAGATAAGCCTGGCTGCTCGTGCCAAGCTACCAAGGGGGTGAGCGGGGGCTATCTGAGAAGGTGTCCGTCCTTTCCCTGACGTGGGAGGGTCCCTACTTGGCCTAAGGTACCTACCTCAGCCAACTAGGGAATCCCGGTTCTAACACTGGACAATTATTTACTTTTCCCCATGTAAATAGACTGGTTTCCCTGACTCTCCCTGACATGTTATATTTATGTTGCCCCACCCCAATCCAAGTTCCCTTCTCCTTCTGCAGTAAGAACATCATTTGTTTTCCTTTCTCCCTTCCAAAAGGACTGTTGTTGTTTTTCTAACCCCACACTTTTTTTTACATAAATTCTTATTTTGAATCATACTTTCTCTATCTTGTTTAACTTCATTGTGAATGTCTTGTACAAAATATGGACATGTATTTTGGAAGTCATCCGCTCTGCACATGAGGGCTTGCTGCAATGATGGGGTTACACTTGTACATGTGTCACACACACACATACATCCTCACATCTCTAGGCCACCAAAATTGGTGAACATTAGCCTATCATGACATGATAAGCAACAGAGTTGTGACTTGTGAAGAGAATTTCTTTTTGTTTACACATTTTCACACTGGTCAAAAAGTTCCTGGGATGTGATCAATGGGGATCGTGCTTACGGCTTCGCAATTTTGGAGGTGAGGATTGCTGTGAGGTATTATGTCTGGGTTGTCGCTGAGGTGCAGGTTTGGTGTGGTGCATCAGCCTATACAGGGTGAAGTTCATGTGCAGGGGCGGATGGTGTCTGTACAGTTGGTGTTTGTGTGTGGACAGGGGGTTGTTATGCAGGTGGTGGTAGTGCCTGTTCAGGGGGTGGTGGTGGTTATGCAGGTGGCGGGAGTGCCGGTTCAGGGGGTGGTGGTGGATGTGCAGGTGGGTGGAGTGCCTGAAAGGGGGTGGTGGTGGGTGTGTACCCTTGCTGTGGTCCTGTGCAGTTTGTGGTACAGGTGTATGGGTGTGATGTGATGCAGGCAGATGTGATGGCTCCCCTCCCTGCTTTGACCGTGAAGGGAGACTTTGGATCACTTTCATCATGCCCTCCATCATCTTCATGGCCAAGGCATGGTGTCTTAAACTCTCTTCCCTTTGGATAGATATGATGTCTCTGATATTCTTGCATATGTCTTGCCAAGATCTATCCATCTTATCCAAAACATGGGTCTGTCTGTCCACCACCTGAGGGAATTTGCGCAGGGCCTCAGACATGTCTGACAGGGTAGCCCCTATGGCATCTGCCTGCTGTTGGAAGAAGTCCTGCTCCCACTGGGCACCATGGCCTTGTGCAGGCCCTCTCAGCAGGGGTCGGCCATGGATGAGACCGCCAGGCCCAACAGCAGGGGGAGGGTGGCATGTGGAGGCCTGTGGACAGGAGAATGATGCCCAGGGGATACCTGCACCACAACAGGGTTGGTACTTCCCTCAGATGGTGAAGAGAATGCCTGGGATACACTGTATAGGGAGGAGTGTGTAGGGGAACCACCACGTCTGTCCTGGATGTGAGGGCTGTGAGGGAGTGATGTCTGTGTTGGGGTGTGTGTGAGCTGTGTCTGGTTAGCTCTATGCTGGGGACAGGAAATCTTTTGTTTTGGAGGAGGCTGAGGCACTTTGCTGGGTGGAGGGTGTGAGGCCTTGCAAAATGTGGGCGATGTGGGAATATTTCTGTCCATGGCATCAGACTCTTCATCCTCTGAGAGGATGAACAGATAGTCACCATCATCGTCCAATCCTTCATCCTCCTCAGGTACTTCCTCCTCCTCTTCTTGCGCAGTACTTGCAGCCGACATTACTGCCTGAAGGAGCAGTGGATTTTCCCCTTTGATTGCCCGTCGCCCAACACTGGTGGAAGGTCCATCCTTCTCATCGTCATCATCACCTGGAAAACAGAGGTTGCAACAGGGGGGCCGATTCACAGAACTAATCTGAGATAAAATCCTAAACGTACTACTTTTGGTATTCACAGAAGGCATTTAGTAGTAGTAAAGTTAGGACTCCTAACTTTACTACTACTAAACTGAGATAAAATCCTGAACTTACTACTTTTGGTATTCACAGAAGGCATTTAGTAGTAGAAAAGTTAGGACTCCTAACTTTACTACTACTAAATGCCTTTTGTGAATACCGAAAGTTGTAAAGTTAGGATTTTGTTTCAGTGTAGTAACTAAACTTACTACTTTTGGTATTCACAGAAGGCATTTAGTAGTAATAAAGTTAGGACTCCTAACTTTACTACTACTAAATGCCTTTTGTGAATACCGAAAGTCATAAAGTTAGGATTTTGTCTCAGTTTAGTAGTAGTAAAGTTAGGAGTCCTAACTTTACTATTACTAAATGCCTTCTGTGAATACCAAAAGTAGTACGTTTAGGATTTTATCTCAGATTAGTTCTGTGAATCGGCCCCAGGATAATTAATTGACCTAGTATAAGGTCTGGTGCAACACAAGGGTTGGCTCTACTGTACTTTGCATCAACAGATGACGCATATGTGACCTGGTTTGGGTACCCCTACAAGTGACAGGAAAGGGAGATGTACATTGCACAAGCAAACTCACCAGCTCCAGCCACAGCTTTGTGTCCCTTTGCGATCCCCCCTGATGTCAACTGCTGAAGCATGCTCCTCATAGGTTTTGTTGACGAAGCAGTCCCCGATCCAGCATCTATAGAGGGAAGTGACACCATTCTCAATCATCTGCATTACTAATTTACAAACAGGCACATGTGACACTTATGATATATATGTAACTTTGTTAACACCAACTGCAGGTTCTATGCAGAAGGGGATTTTGATCTTAGTCATGGTTTTAATAGGGAAACACTTCACGCCACATTTACCTGATGGACATGAGCGAGAGGGTTTCACTGCTGCAGCCACGATGTCTTGCATTCCCCGGGATGGTGTTGTGCGCTGCACTGGTGTCATCCTGTCAGCAGCTGTGATGAGACATACATGTCCATATTTCAGTACACCAGATGGTACCTATGAGCTAACATGTATATGTCATTCTCAATGACCATTGATAGGATATTCCTGGACAATGTGCAGCATGTTTACGTCATGGACTTTACATGTGGGCCCCTGCTCACATGCAGCAATTGCCAGCTGTTACCTCCACACAGCACTGACATCAATGAGATGACACATCAACAGACAAACGTGTATGAGACGGTTACTGATATTTGAAGGACGGGGAGAAATAATCAGGTCGCCACCGCATTACATTGATTACACCTTCACCGTTAAGACTAACATGTCTCATGAGTATGATGTTGTCTGTTGACAAGTTGAACGGAGTGTACATCCACAGGCTGACCAGTTTCACATTTGCACATTGTAGGACTTGGCCCTTTTTGCAGGGTCATCCCTGAACTTTTTGCCTTCCTCCTGATATTTTTTCTGACCCGGTGTTGGTGGTTTTAGGACTCTGGGCACTTTAGCACTGCTGTCCAGTGTAAAGTGCATGTGCTCTCTATGGTAAAACGTGGTAAGATTGGTTTACACCTGTTTGGCTAATTTAATTTACCTGTCAGTCCCCAGTAAGGTGGTATCTCATACACCCGGGGCCAGTAAATTAAATGTTACTGGTGGGCTTGCAGCGCTGCTTGCCCACCCACCAAAGTAGCCTTTCAAACCTGTCTCAGGCCTCTGCCATTGCAGGGCCTGTGCGCGCAGTGTTACTGCCGCTGTGATGTGGCACCTAAAGTGCGCGCCACGTCTGTGACCCCCTTTTACTGCATGTCAGTCACCCCTAAGGTAGGCCCTAGCTAGCCCCATGGGCAGAGTGCATTGCAGGTAGAAGGTAGGACATGTACCTTAAGTGTGTGACATGTCCTGGTAGTGACAAACAGCCATTTTGGTTTCTCACTGCTGTGAGGCTGCCCTCCCATAGGAATGCATTGGGGATTCCCTGGCAAGTGTTTCAGTGGTTATTCCTGATATGAGAGGAGCAGCGTGGTCAAGTTTGGTATGTTTGGAATAGTGATACTAAATGCTACGCAATGGTGTGCGCAGATTTATTATCACTATTTTAGAAATGCCACTTTTAGAAGTTGGCATTTCTGTGTGCTATGTGTCTGCCTGCCTGATGTGTATTGCATTTCTGGCTCTGGAGTGACAGGGGCTGGTGAGGTGTGTGGCTCCAGAGAGGGCAGGGTGAGTCAGCGCTAGGCTGAATGGAAGATCTACATTTGAAATAGTGAGAGGAGTAGTCCCCTGACACTGAATAGGTCTGTGCCTGCCTAGGGGAATGCTGGCTCCGCCCCCCTGTGGTGTGTCTGAGGACCGAGCCCCATCTGACAAAGGAGGGTGGAAGCCTGATAAACAGAGTGCTTCAACACCCCCCAGAACCAGTTGAGGCTGGTTCCCCCAAGCCCTGTGCCAGGGCAGACAAAGAGAAATGCTGTAGAAGTATTGGGGATGTGACCCCATGAAAGTGTGCTGCTGGGGGCTTACTGTAAGCCTGCAGCCGGCAGGCTGCTGGAGCTGAACTGGGACTGGAGAGGACGCTGCGCTGGCAGGGAATCGCCACTGGGACTCTGCCCTGGGGAGCTGCTTGCTGGAGGAATGCTCTTCTGCCCAGGGACCATGTGTGCTGGCCTGCGGCCTGTGCTCTGCAACTGAGGACCCAGCGGAAGAGAAGCGCTGCCAGCCCCCTGCTCCAGGTTTCCCAGGTAGAGACAGACCGAGGGTTTCTGGTCCAAGAAGGGCTGTTGACCAAAGCCTGTGGAGTCGCTAATCATGTGGGCCCTCCCTGGCTCTCACAACCAGAGGAGAGATCGTGTTGGTGGCTGTGCAGCGGGGGCTCTGCTGGGTGGCCCCGAGCTGCCCGACGGCACCAGAAGGAGGGCGGGAGCCTACCCCACATTTTTTTGTGCCTTCGTTTACCGGTGGCGACCGGAGCAGCGCTCCGCCAAAACCGGAAGTCAGGCAAGTTGGCGTCTGACTGTGGGCGGGGCTCCCGTGAGCGAAGGGGGAGCCCCGCGAGTTGTTGGCAGCCCATTGGGCAGTGTAAAAAGGTCCAGGGGGAGTAGGAGGGGAAAGCCGCAGGAAGGAAACGTTCTCCCTCTCCTTACTAGAGATTGCCTGGTTGTGGGCCGAGCTAAGCCGGACCGCGCTCCACACAGCGAGACAGAGGAGGGGAGAACGGGGGTAGCCGCTGTGTCCACCCGATCCCGAAGGGCCAGATCGGAGTACCGCTAGTCTTGCAGCCTTCCATAGGGAATTCAGAAGCCGGGCCATCGGTCACAGCGAAAGGCTGCAACTTCGCCGCTCAGCCCCCAAGGAATGGTGAGTGGGGCTGTAGTGAGCTCCGGTGGCTGTAGGGCAGGAGCATTACCCATTCTGGGCCAGGGCAGAGGAGGGGGAGCAAAGTGTCTGCTTCCCTCCCCCCTGGGGGTCCGAGACTGCCCAGGGTACTTTTGTGTTGCCCTGAGTTAGGGGCAAAGATTGGTGCTCGCAGCTGCACTGCCGGGTCGCGGGCAGCTGCTTAAAGAGCATGCAGAGTAGAGAATGCCCTGACTTTGGCGGACAAAGGGCATTGAGGAGAGCCCAGACGGGCCTCGAGGAAGGCCAGTGGGCCTGGGGTCATTTTGTGCGTTGGTGTGGCCTAAGGTGCAATTAGGTTTACGCCAAAGAGGGTCTAATGGGATATGCACCAGGCTAGGGGTACTGGGAGCAGTGCTCACCACAGTGCCCTGGTGCTGATTGTGATTATGACTAATGTGTGCACTCCGCCAATGTAATGTGATGCACAATAATGTTTATGCCTAAGAGGTTATGCATAATGTGGTTATGCCTAGTGTTCAGGTCTAGGGTGTTTATGCTGATGATGATGCCTATTGTTTATGCTTAGGATGATGCCTCATGCTAATGTGATATGATGCTAAGTACAGTGGGGCAGATTTACAAGTCCCTTGCGTGACTTTTGCGCTGCAGTTGCGTCACTTTTTTGACGCAACAGCGGCGCAAACAATGCGGCCTATTTACAACGTGACGCATCTAGGGAGATGCGTCACGTTGTAAAGCCCTGCGTCACATTATACCTGCGTCAGGTATAATGTATGCAGGGTGGGCGTTCCCACGCAGGAAGGCCTTGTAAAAGTGACGCAGTGAAATCTACAAGATTTCACTGCATCACTTTTAGGACGCCACTGCGTCAAAACCTTACGCCTGCTTGAAGCAGGCGTAAGGAGTGACGCAGTGTATTGGTAATAGGCCTCAACACGCATTGCTGGAGTTGCGTCGTGCTTGCGAAACGACTCCAGCAATGCGTGACTTTTCCGCCAACAGATGCGTCAGAATTTCTGTCGCATCTGTCAATCCTTGCGCCATAGTGCGCCGTATTGTAAATACTTCAATATAATGGGAAACCCAATCTACCCTTGAGGGCTTGGGCAATTCAAATAAACGGGTAAACAACGCCTTCAAGGGATTTGTTTGAAATACTCTGTTCTATTGCTTTTGATAAATATTTTTAGCTGCAAGTATTGTTGAAAAACTTGCCACAGAAATGTTATTCAAACATCTTTTATCTAAAAAATAATAATTTTGTTCCTTGTAAAAACATAAGGACCAATGAATCAATCACGGAACAATGAATATTCAAAACACGGGTATATATAGAAAACACATTTTTATCGTCGTTCTGTAACTTTTGTTTAAGGTGAATAATCATCAAGAGATACAGGTAAATGATATAGGTAAATGAACTCTGGTGCTTTATTGGACGGTGTAAATAAATTTCCAGTCCTCAGCCACTTCTCAGTTGAAAGAGTTTATTCTGTTAGATTTTGTAGTGCAGCCAAAGTTCAGCAGTCAGCAGTTGGATTACCTGTATCTCTTGATGATTATTCACCTTAAACAAAAGTTACAGAACGACGATTGATTTGACATATGTGTGTCAATTGTAATTCTTGAATCTTTGGAAACATCATTCAGGTGTCATTTGTTATATTTATGGTAGTCCTGAAGATGGTCTCATGGACAAATGCATAGAGACCGAAACGTCGACACTCACACTCTCTTCTGGAAAATAATGTACAATGAGAAGAAGTGTTTACAATAGTGGCATTGAAGGATCATACAATTGTATCTATTTTCCTCGTGTTACATTGTTTATATAACTGTGTAGTACCCTTGATAAATTTCAAAAGATAAAAATTTGTTTTCTATATATACCCGTGTTTTGAATATTCATTGTTCCGTGATTGATTCATTGGTCCTTATGTTTTTACAAGGAACAAAATTATTATTTTTTAGATAAAAGATGTTTGAATAATATTTCTGTGGCAAGTTTATCAACAATTCTTGCAGCTAAAAAATATTTATCAAAAGCAATAGAACAGAGTATTTCAAACAAATCCCTTGAAGGTATTGTAAATACGGCGCATCTATGGTGGCGCAAGGGTTTCTAAGGGTGGCACAGGGAAAGTGACGCATCTATACAGATGCGTCACTTTCTTGTAAATCTGCCCCAGTATTTTTTACCAGTAGTTGCTGGTTGTCTTATATTTGTGATAGTTCTGACAGTGGCCCGATTGGCCCTGTCATGTATATAAGTCCCCTGTAAAGTACTACCTAGTGTCAGTTGGCACAGTGTATATTTGTGATTGTGATCTAATGTGTTTTATGAGTAATACAAAGGCTATTTTCATATAACCTTGTGTGGAGTTTCTTTTGGGGTGTGCCTAGTGTGTCGCTGCTGTGTGAGTGTGTTGCGCCAACGCTTTACACATTGCCTCTGGGATAAGCCTGACTGCTCGTGCCAAGCTACCAAGGGGGTGAACAGGGGTTATCTTCAGTGTGTAACTCCCTTGCCCTGACTAGAGTGGTGGTTTCTGCCTGGCTTAGGCGCAAGCCCTAGCCAACCAGAAATCCCATTTGTAACACACATCAGTTCAAACATTGCATTGCAGAGTTCATATGTGAGATGTGCAATAGTCAGGTACATTTTGTGTATAATTTGTGCTTCCCTACCCATGAAGTCACAAAGCTCATTTTGGATTGAGAGATCACACAATTGTAATGTCCATCCTTTGAGTGTCCTCTGTTCCCATAATCCATTTCCTACATCATGGTAGAATTAAGCTGACAACGGATGATGTCTTGTACAGCAGACATCCTAACCTCATATATTATACACTCACTTATGTAGGTGGATACAATAGAAGAGGAGGCAAGCAGAATGCAACATTTGACTCAGATCCCACATTGTGGGTAATTTGCGAAGATTTGATGGTTGCCGCCTACACTGGATTTGTGTTGTGCCTTTCAGCCAAGAGATTTTATAATGTAATTTCCTGAAGATTCACCATAGCAGCCCATACATCCATCACAAAAGTACACAACTGACATCAGTGCGACCCTCATCCACACCAATTTCAATATGATTTGTCCATTGGAATTTTGCTAGGCCCCGCATCTGCCCAGTGTGTGATCCCTGACCAGATGTCACAGCCAACCTTGTAGCAGAAGTCACTGTCGGACTTAGAATCTGGGAGGATTTAATTGGAACTACAATGATAAGTGTGTTTGCAACTTTACATTTCTGCTGCCACATGTGATGCACTCAATTTCAGGCACAAAGGATGAGCACAAGCAGTGTGGGCCCTACCATTGCAGAAGTGTGTAGCACTAATTATCATGAGTGATCACACATTCAACTTGAGCATGGTGGGGGATGGTAGGCACTTGAAATTATCATCAGAGCCAAATGCGGGTATTCCGGCCTCATAGCGGAGATTCCAGCCCAGAGGCGGAGATTCCAGCCCGGGGGCGGAAATTCCGCTCCGGGTGCGAAAATTCAGGCCTGAGTGCGGACATAAAGTTAGTAGTCGTAAGTGATTTCTGTGAATACCATAAATCGTAAGTGCCTTCTGTGAATACCAAAGGTAGTAAGTTTAGGATTTTGTCTCAGATTAGGTCCGTGAATCGGCCCCTATGTTTTTATAAAACACTTCAATTGTCCATACGAATCACGAGATTTTCTTTCTCTCTCCTCTGTTCATCCCCCTGGGGTAACGACGAGTGCAATCTCTATTCACTCCTCTAAGTCTAGTCATTCCCCCCACCTTGACCCCATTCTGACCCCACGAGCTTCTACACGTTTAAGCTTGTTACGTTTCGAGTTTCCGCTACAACCTCAAACATGGCACAGACCTGATCCCTTCATGCTCTGTCTCCAGACTTACGCTGGATTTTTCACCCCCAGGATTCATTCCCGATCCTCTATCAGAGCTTTCATATAATTGTTGGACTTTCCGAAACAAGGTATGAATCCGCTGGTTCATTCCCAAGCCCTCTTTTCCCATCCCGGGTGGCCTCACCTAACCACCCTTTCCCTTCCCTTTCCTTCCAGCCGCGGACCTGCTCCACTCAGCTTCCGCATTCTGGTATTTACCGCACCTGCCCCTGGATTCCTCCTCGGAACCTTCGTAGGTGTCTACCGGCACACGCACGCACCTCCGTTGATGCACATGCCCCGGTTTGGATGTGGTAAGCTCTAATTGCCAGTTCCTACATCTCCTGTACTTTTATTTTCATTTTTAAATTTGCTTATCGAACCTTACGACCCTCTCCGGGCTCCGTCCATCAGCCTCACTGTACAGCGTGGTAATTACATTCATTCCTCCCTAGATCTGACCCAGATGCCAACAATCGTAATCCTTGACTGTTTTACCCTATCTACAAGGATTACCCGCTACCTCTACTACCAGTAGCAGCAGTAATTTAACTCAAGCTTCATCTCTCCATTCATGTCTCTTCCCCATTCTTATTCTTTCCCCTTTTATTCTTTTATACAGCACTGAGCGATTTTCTGTAACCCGGTCCTGATGATGACCTGAATTTCTTACAGGTTGAAACGCTGTCGGCCATTCAGCGCATCCTTGGGCGTACTCTTGGTTTCTTAAAAACAGTTACACTTTTTAAGAATTATCTGTATACTGTTTTGTAACCATTCCTCAAATAATTATTTTTTGTGCCGTTTTATTTTGTTACTTCACTTTATTTCACGTGTCACCTGCGCTGTTCACCTTATACACGAGCACGTTTGTGTACACCAATGTTTGGGTTACACTTGCATACAATGTGATTTAGTGCTGATATACCTACTATTACTTAAATACAGACAATTTACTTGTTTCTTCTTAATTATTGTGGTCTCCCTTTCTTTCCTTTGCGCTACAATTGACTTGTTTTCTCTATGTATTTGTCTATTAGATGTTAACCGATTGAGACAGTGTTGCATTGTTACATATATTTACCCGGGTCTCGACTGGGTTTAAGGGTTACCTCCTGTTTTGTTTTCACGTCCAACCCAGGGCACCCACTTTTTAAAGCCTGGGGACTGTGGGGGAAGCCTGAAGGACCCCATGGTCCCTGCCGGCTCTGCTTATGCAGCTACCTTTGTCCAAAAGCAATTCTGCTCCGCTTCTAGTAAGCGCGAGCATTTTCTGCTCTCGCTTACTAGAAGCAGATCAGTGTTTGCTATGCCTTGGCAGGAGCAGTGCTCCCACCAAGCCATAGCAAACGGCAATGTCCAAGGGTTGAGCACCCCAGGACATTGCAGGAGCCGATCTGGGGGGGTGGTGGTTCCCAGTGCCATTACTGGCTCCAGGAGAGGCCTTCCAAAGTAAATTTAGCCCAGAGGAGGTGGTGATCCTCATGGGTGCGTGGCTCCATGGCCCCCTATTTAATTTAAGAGTTTTGCCTTGGGGAGGTGGCGGTCCCCAGGGCGCGGGTGTTGCCGAGGGGTAACCCCAAAACTATTATGTCAATGAAACCTCGGGGAGGTGGTGGTCCCCATGGCTGCTGGGGGGCATGGACCCCCCACATTAATGTTTTCTTTTGCCCCGGGGAGGTGGCGGTACCCAGGGCATGGGGGTTGCACTATTAAATGAAGCCCCGGGGATGCGGTGGTCCCCGGGGCATAATAAGCCTCAGTGGGGGGCTTGTGCACCCCCTCCTTAATGTGTACACTGCCCTCAGACCTTGTCCACCTGGGGGCCATTTTAATAAGAAAGCACGGAAGACCACGCTTTGTTGTTTTTTTTCCCAACCGGAAATGCGGATCCCGCTGAGATTTTTTTTTTTTTTTTTGCCCTGGTGGGTCTATATCTAAATCTATATCTATCTATATATTCACTGAAAAAACCATAGGTTTCAGGCACGTTATAGTTAGAAATTAGCATTTAAAAAACCATGGAAATTAACTGAAAAAACCATAGGTTTCAGGAACGTTATAGTTAGTTGGACATTTCACTTGTACAAAACCATAGAAATTCCGGCGTTATAGTTAGTTCAGCTAACTATAACTCGCGCCCCCGCAATACACTGCTGATGACGTCACATATTACATCATTCATGACATGGTCAGTGACATCACTGATGACATCTCAAATGACATCACTGACGTGCCTGAAACCTATGGTTTTTTCAGTGAATTTCTATGGTTTTTTAAATGCTAATTTCTAACTATAACGTGCCTGAAACCTATGATTTTTCCAGTGAATTTAAAAGGTTTTTTAAATGAAAATTTGTAAGTCTTATGTACCTCAATCCTATGTTTTTTTATTTTCTTTATATATACAGCATATATATATGACAGCATTAGTAGCAAAACATTGCAAATACCAACTAATTTTGCACCAGGAGAAGAGCTGAATTTTTTAGTGGAGGACCGCCGCCAGACATTAAGACCGCGCAATCCTGTACTGAAACAAGGAGAAGGAGGAACAAGCGCAGGAAACAAAGGCGGAAACTCAGGCTACAAAGGCAGAAACAAGAAATTCAAAAACTAGATTCAGCAACAATCGAATTTGACAACACAGTAATCAATTTATCAGAAACAGTATTGTCAACTGCGGAAAAACAGCTTTTAGCACTTGGCTTATCTTATTGTCCCACTAATTGTTTCAAGTATACCAAAACAAGGGTTGATGTTTTTAAATTCATTCGAAAACTCAAGCTTCGGAAACACTTCCAACTCAAAAAAGCGGTGGAAACTGCATCTAATATCAGGCCATCGCCAGGACTGAGTTCCAACTTACAAGCATCAGATATTGGTACACTCAGGGTAGTACAATCACTGGCCATTGATGATGATGCAGTATCTAATTCTACTCAGGAGGACTTACGTGAACTTGGTATAACATGTAATAGACCAGCGACTAGCCCTTTTCGACCACCCTCTACTTTCATCCCAATGATGCCAAGGGATGCTATTGATGTTTTCAGTGAGTGTGTGATTGATAATTTGAAGAAGTTAAATCGTAAAGTCTTACAAGAAACTAGACACCGTAAATATTCTGAGATTCAATACTCTAAACTCATTCACAAATTACAAGAAAACACAGAACTTATCATTAACAAGGCCGATAAGGGAGGAAATATCGTGTTGTGGCCAAGGACGCTCTACATGGAAGAAGCTGCACGTCATCTTAATGATATTGAATGTTATCGAAAAGCCAGCTTTCAAGAATTAAGACAAATCAAAGACACTGTTTTTGCCGAATTGGCCCAATGGAAACGTGTGGGGTTGTTGACTAAATGTGAATACGATTTTTTAAAGAATGAATATCCCATTACTCCAGTACTATACTTTATCCCAAAAGTGCATAAAAATGTGGTACCGGTTCCAGGTAGACCGATAATTTCAGCACAGAAAAGTTTGTTGGAAGCAATGTCCAAATATGCTGATTATTTTTTACATCAATTTGTAGATAATCTACCTTCCTTTATTAGAGATACCGGGCACTTTTTAAGTAAACTTGAAAAAGTAGAATGGGAAGAAGACTGTCTTCTAATTGTCATGGATATTTGTTCTCTGTATACCAGCATTCCCCACTCAGATGGTATTAATGCAGTACGCTATTTCTTAGATAAGCGGAGTATTCATATGTATGATCACAACAAAATGATTTTAAGAATGATCGAAATCTGTTTAACCCACAATTTCTTTATGTTTAATAAGGAAGTTTTTCAACAACTACGTGGGGTGGCTATGGGTGCATGCTTCTCCCCTAGTTATGCGTGTTTACACGTTGGCTGGTGGGAGGAGCATGTCCTCAATACTACACATAAGTCTGTTTTTGATGAACATATACTCCATTGGTGGAGGTTCATTGATGATATCTGTCTTATTTGGAAGGGATCTGCCAAATCAGCTGAACAATTTGTGGACAGCCTCAATGTCAATCTGCTTAATCTTAAATTTACAGCTGACATTAGTAATGAAAAAGTCCAATTTCTAGATGTGGAAATTTTTATTAAGGATAATGCTATCCATACCAAACTACATAGAAAGATAACAGCAGGCAATTCTGTACTTCATGCTAGTAGTTCCCACCCTAACCATCTTATTCGGAGCATTCCATATGGTGAATTTTTAAGAATTAGACGTATTTGTAGTCATGAAGAGGATCTTAAAAAATGTCAGACAGAAGCTTTTGATAGATTTAAAGTTAGAGGCTACAAGACTAAGGATCTCAGGGTAGCCCTTGATAAAGCCAACAATAGTACTAGGGACGAGTGTCGTCCAGCAGTAACTATTTCTAGTACCCTGCCTATCAATACCATCAGGGATCGCATCTTGAAGGAAGTTGAACCTGTTAATAACATTAGACTGATAACCACCTATAGTAAACAGGAAAGACAAGTACGCAAAATTTTGTATAAAAACTGGCCGATTATACGGTCTGACATTACATTATCACAAATTCTACCTGAGCTCCCATTACTAACGTTTAGAAGAGCTCCATCAATGAGAGACGCACTAGTGAAAACAAGTCCTGAAGTAATTACATCTAGGACTTGGCTATCAGCAAGATCAGGATTTTTCAAATGTAGTTCGTGTCGCGCTTGCAAATTTGGTAAAAATGTTTCTGAGTATGTCACTGCTTTCAGTCCTCAACCAATTAAAATACAAGGTCATTTCACTTGTAGGACAGATTTTGCGGTGTACGTTTTGGAATGCACCTGTAATTTACTTTATGTTGGAAGCACCAAATTGCAAGTGTTTAATAGAATTCTTCAACATTTAAGAGCGGTTGTGAATTCAGATCCTAACTATCCAGTGGCACGTCATTTGAAGTTAGTCCACAATAACAATCTCAAAGACCTAAGTTATTTTGTTATATGTTCAGTACCTAAAAGTATTAGAGGTGGCAATAGAGAAAAACAATTAAGACAGCTGGAATCTGAATTTATCATGCTGCTTGACACCAAGATGCCAAATGGTCTTAATAATAGCGACGATTTACACAATTTTTTATAAACTTTGCATTCTTATTATTCGTGCTATGTAATATATTGTGGGTTTTAGATACAATTTAACTAGTTTTTATTTCTGCTGATGCTCGGTTTTAATCTAGGTTCGCCTAGTTTTACCGGGTTTTGGCGGTGATTTTTTCTGGTTTCTTTGGTTCTTCTAACCTTGTTTACAATTTTATACAATGTATACCGTTTGGGCATTAATGATGTGTTTCCCTTCTATATAGTACTATGACCCCTCATTTATTATTTTTTATAGAGGCTTTTCCTGTCTGAATTTTTTGGTAATTGAGGTCACTATGCACGTGCATCGTGGTGGCTTTCACAGGGATTTGTTCTTCGTTTTACTTGGTTTTAGCTGGTTTTACCTGGTTTTACTTGGTTTTATGGAGTATTTTACCGGTTTTTAGCCCCTTGTTTCATGTGTTTAGATAGTTACAATAGACAGTGATTTCACTTTTTATACTGCCTCTATTTATAATGATGAGTTATTATACAATTTTTTGAATTTTTTGATTTTTTTACTTTTTTGGAACTTTATTGAGCTTGGTGTAAAAGTTTATATGATTTGAATACTTTCAAACACATTTAATATATTAATGATCGAACGTCTGCGCTCAGCTTATATGTTTTATATGCACTTGCACTTTACTTCGAAATTTCAATGAGGGTATCTGTATTGCTGCTAATTATTTATGATATTTATTTTTGACACTTAGCACTTTCTCTATTGCACTTTTTGCACATGTATTATAGCAAATGTAATTTATCTATATGCCAGATCATTGACATCAACATGTTCAGTATTGGTGATGTATTTTACTACATGGTCGAGGTCTTTTGAGCCCTATGCTTTTATGACCAATCTTAATTCGAGTTATTTGTATACTCTGTTGCAAATATGAATAAGGAAATTGTTAGTGCGGTCCCTTTTATAAACAAAAACAAATGTATTCAGACAAATAGTTGTGTTTTTTTATATAACATTGTGCCAATACTTGACGATATGACCGTTACCTCGTTTGCAACTTTAAGATCTCTTTTATCTTGATTACTGGCTTTAATTAAATTATTTGCATTTTTTATCACGTGGTTTTGTGTGTCACTATATATGTGGTCTATTGGGTCCAGTGCGTCATGTGAACAAGACCGTGGAAACGCGGTCGAAACGCGTCAGGCTGGGCACTTGCTTGATTTATTCCTTGTACATGTAACTGCAAATAAAGAAGATTTACAATATCCACTTTGTGGTCCGTACCTGTTTGGTTGCTGGAGGATAGAACCTACCACAGGACTGTGGTCATCATATATATATATATATATATATACATATATATATTTAAAAAAATTGTGAATAATTTTTAGTTAGGAAAACTATATTCATTCTTTTTTTTTTTAAAAATATTATACAGAAGTCGCGCACCCTACACGATGGCTGCGCACATTCCGGTAGCCATTTTGAAAAGTCACGCTGGGGTCGCGACTTCGGCGTAATTTGTAAAGTATGAAATATCTTTAAATTAATTATAAATAAAAGTTTTCCTTTAAGTGTTTGTCTAAATTTATTAATAAAAGTATTTTTAAAGTATTATTTTCAATATAATTTCGACTAAAAATTATTCGATTTGGAGGTTAGGAGGGATGGCCATTTTGCTCGATCTGTTTTGAAAGATTTTTTGGTCTAGTCAGGTGGACACCCTCCTCCGGGAGAGGTACGGCTTGAGGATTCTATTCAAAAGGTGAGGAATCAACAGGCAGAAGTATCCATCAGAAGAGCAAGTTACTTACCTTTACGCTTTTTCTGGTGGATACAGTATCTGCCTGTGAATTCCTCACTGTCCCACCCGCCTCCCCGTTGTCCACCTGTTTCTACCAAAAGATGCTTTTACTGTTTGGCATGAATGTTTTTAATATGTCTTAATCATGCTTATGTTTTAATAGTGAGAAATGCTTGATCTGTTGCTATTTCTTTATGCCTTTATTGGTTATGCATTTGTATATATATATATATATATATATATATATATATATATATATATATATTTAGTATACTAAGGGGTCGATTCCGATTCGGGCCGGAAAAAGCACCGACCGACTCGGATCCGGAAAAAATACCGACCGACACGTACCAGTGGCGCCCGACACGCCAAGTACGATGCAAGCCGCGATAAATCCGACCGACACGTCAGGAAACCAAGCCGACCGACCGAGCCGCTCGGAAAATAGCAATCTGGCCGGAAAAACACGCGAATCCAACCGACCGACACGCACCCGGAACAAATCCGACCGAATCGTACCCGCCAACTCCAACCCGCAAAGTACGATGCAAGGCGCGAAAAACACGACCGAGTCGGACGGAGGACAAGCCGTACGACCGACACGCATACAAAACCGAGCCGAAGCAACACAATACACCGCGACCGACGCGTACGCAGCATACAAAACTGCACAAACACAGCGTGAACGAAACGGAAAACACCGTACGAGACCAATGCAGGGTCCGACTCGGTCACAAGAACGTTTCCAACATACACAAACAGCACAAAGGAAAAATCAACCAAAAAAAGGCCAAACAAGCAATTACCAAGCCAATAAATACTGGGGGGGGTGGGGACAGAGAACAAAGACACACCCACAACTCCACCTATATAAAGGACACAAATCACTACCATGAGCCTTTGCAAATGCCATTCCACTACCAGCACCCAAGAGAAAGCAACCACACACCCACAGCTCATCCCTCACACAAGCCACACACCAGCAGCACACCAACAAATACCTACCTCACATACACCCAGCACAACACACACCCACACACCCTCACCTGCACACCAACACACACATCACCCACCATCACCACCCATCACCATGCCCCCCAAGAAGAATCACAAGTTCCTAGATTGTGAATTGGAAGTCCTGGTAGACGAGATCCTCAGGGTAGAGCCACAGCTGTTTGGCACATTGGTCCAACAGACCCCCATGTCGCAGAAAACCAAGATGTGGGAGAGGATCATCAACAGGGTGAACGCACAATCACCATGTCGGCGCACAAAGAGCGACATCCAGAACAGGTGGTATGACGTGCGCAGGAGGGTACGGAAACTGCTGAAGCAAGATTACATCAACAGCCAACACACCGGCAGTGGCCCTCCTGCCAAGCCAATATACCTCAGGCCCTGGGAGGAGAAGGTGCGGGCCATCCTACCGCCAGTGAGCATATATGGACTAGAGGACATCCCAGAGCCTGGTGAGTACACAACAAATGTACACAATATACTGCCACAAAACACACACACATCACTGTCAAGGGGAGAGTCAAACCATGCACTCATAGCAATTACACAGCAACTAGAACAGAATCATCCCAAAATGTGTATGTCAGTCAGATAAACCCAACACATGCCATCAAAAAAGTCACATCCAACTGTGCCAACACATGTACAAACACAACCACAACTACAGCTAGGCAGTGGCACAAATAGAACTAACACACACATCCACACATGTAGCCACCACAACAACACCAACACACAGTGAAGACCACTCAAAGGAAGGAATTCTGTGTATGCTGGCCAAGTCAGTGTAGCCAATAGCATCATGGGAGTCGCAGTCACACATATTGCCCCCCACAACTGTCCCATCAACACCACCATGAACCATGCGCACATCACAGGGAGTGGAGAAGGACTCACAAGATGGCTGACACTGGCTACTGCTGTGAGGAGCACAAGGCCCTGCTGGCAACTGTGCACCAACAAACAGCAGGACACCACTGACTGACATCCTGAGAGACAACTTACACTCCCTGCAATGCAAGCACGTTCCATGGTGGGATATCTGGCTGGCTGGGTGGGAAGGGGGACTTGCAGCACTGACCATAGTCACCAGCACCTCCCCTCACACCCCCCCAACACAAACTCCACAGTACCCACCTGGTAGAATGCAATGCCCTCCATCCTAACACAAGATCCCACAAAGCACCACCACCCTGGCTTATGTTGTGTGAAGCACAGGGACACTCTTGGGACTCTTAGCCAAACAACTGCCAGGACAACACTCCCAGCCATCCTGTCAGCACAGCCAGCCCACCCCACAGGGAAGCAGAGTCAAAAGGAAGGAAGCATGGGCATGCTGGGAAGGGGGTGGAGGCAATAGCATGATGGGAGTCGTAGTCACAGACATTGCTCAGCCTCACAACTGGCCCATCAACACCACCCTGAACCATGCTCACATCACAGGGAGTGGAGAAGGACTCACAAGATGGCTGACACTGGCTACTGCTGTGGGGAGCACAAGGCCCTGCTGCCAACTGTGCACCAACAAACAGCAGGACACCACTGACTGACATCCTGAGAGACAACTTACACTCCCTGCAATGCAAGCACGTTCCATGGTGGGATATCTGGCTGGCTGGGTGGGAAGGGGGACTTGCAGCACTGACCATAGTCACCAGCACCTCCCCTCACACCCCCCCAACACAAACTCCACAGTACCCACCTGGTAGAATGCAATGCCCTCCATCCTAACACAAGATCCCACAAAGCACCACCACCCTGGCTTATGTTGTGTGAAGCACAGGGACACTCTTGGGACTCTTAGCCAAACAACTGCCAGGACAACACTCCCAGCCATCCTGTCAGCACAGCCAGCCCACCCCACAGGGAAGCAGAGTCAAAAGGAAGGAAGCATGGGCATGCTGGGAAGGGGGTGGAGGCAATAGCATGATGGGAGTCGTAGTCACAGACATTGCTCAGCCTCACAACTGGCCCATCAACACCACCCTGAACCATGCTCACATCACAGGGAGTGGAGAAGGACTCACAAGATGGCTGACACTGGCTACTGCTGTGGGGAGCACAAGGCCCTGCTGCCAACTGTGCACCAACAAACAGCAGGACACCACTGACTGACATCCTGAGAGACAACTTACACTCCCTGCAATGCAAGCACGTTCCATGGTGGGATATCTGGCTGGCTGGGTGGGAAGGGGGACTTGCAGCACTGACTATAGTCACCAGCACCTCCCCTCACACCCCCCCCAACACAAACTCCACAGTACCCACCTGGTAGAATGCAATGCCCTCCATCCTAACACAAGATCCCACAAAGCACCACCACCCTGGCTTATGTTGTGTGAAGCACAGGGACACTCTTGGGACTCTTAGCCAAACAACTGCCAGGACAACACTCCCAGCCATCCTGTCAGCACAGCCAGCCCACCCCACAGGGAAGCAGAGTCAAAAGGAAGGAAGCATGGGCATGCTGGGAAGGGGGTGGAGGCAATAGCATGATGGGAGTCGTAGTCACAGACATTGCTCAGCCTCACAACTGGCCCATCAACACCACCCTGAACCATGCTCACATCACAGGGAGTGGAGAAGGACTCACAAGATGGCTGACACTGGCTACTGCTGTGGGGAGCACAAGGCCCTGCTGCCAACTGTGCACCAACAAACAGCAGGACACCACTGACTGACATCCTGAGAGACAACTTACACTCCCTGCAATGCAAGCACGTTCCATGGTGGGATATCTGGCTGGCTGGGTGGGAAGGGGGACTTGCAGCACTGACCATAGTCACCAGCACCTCCCCTCACACCCCCCCAACACAAACTCCACAGTACCCACCTGGTAGAATGCAATGCCCTCCATCCTAACACAAGATCCCACAAAGCACCACCACCCTGGCTTATGTTGTGTGAAGCACAGGGACACTCTTGGGACTCTTAGCCAAACAACTGCCAGGACAACACTCCCAGCCATCCTGTCAGCACAGCCAGCCCACCCCACAGGGAAGCAGAGTCAAAAGGAAGGAAGCATGGGCATGCTGGGAAGGGGGGTGGAGGCAATAGCATGATGGGAGTCGTAGTCACAGACATTGCTCAGCCTCACAACTGGCCCATCAACACCACCCTGAACCATGCTCACATCACAGGGAGTGGAGAAGGACTCACAAGATGGCTGACACTGGCTACTGCTGTGGGGAGCACAAGGCCCTGCTGCCAACTGTGCACCAACAAACAGCAGGACACCACTGACTGACATCCTGAGAGACAACTTACACTCCCTGCAATGCAAGCACGTTCCATGGTGGGATATCTGGCTGGCTGGGTGGGAAGGGGGACTTGCAGCACTGACTATAGTCACCAGCACCTCCCCTCACACCCCCCCAACACAAACTCCACAGTACCCACCTGGTAGAATGCAATGCCCTCCATCCTAACACAAGATCCCACAAAGCACCACCACCCTGGCTTATGTTGTGTGAAGCACAGGGACACTCTTGGGACTCTTAGCCAAACAACTGCCAGGACAACACTCCCAGCCATCCTGTCAGCACAGCCAGCCCACCCCACAGGGAAGCAGAGTCAAAAGGAAGGAAGCATGGGCATGCTGGGAAGGGGGGTGGAGGCAATAGCATGATGGGAGTCGTAGTCACAGACATTGCTCAGCCTCACAACTGGCCCATCAACACCACCCTGAACCATGCTCACATCACAGGGAGTGGAGAAGGACTCACAAGATGGCTGACACTGGCTACTGCTGTGGGGAGCACAAGGCCCTGCTGCCAACTGTGCACCAACAAACAGCAGGACACCACTGACTGACATCCTGAGAGACAACTTACACTCCCTGCAATGCAAGCACGTTCCATGGTGGGATAACTGACTGGGTGGGTGGGTGGGTGGGAAGGAGGTCTGGCTGTCAACCAAACACAATCAATGCAGACCATGTTCACACCCCAGAGAATACATAGAAATGCCCAAATAATGCAGGACAATGTGCCACACCAATATCAACCCCTGACTGTGACGACTTAGGACAATACAATGTACAGGCCCGCACCCCGAGGCACAGTCACAACTGTCAGGTGTGTCAACCACTGATGCCTGCAGAAACATGACATACATTGTTTGTGTCTCCCAAAAACAGGTGATGATAGGGACACAGCAGCAGACGCTGAGGAGTCCCAGTCCCAGGCTCAAGAGGATGCCGAGCTCACTGGCGTCGTACAGCCTCTGTCCTCCTCGGACGATGAACAACCTGGCACATCCGGTGCAAGTCAACATGCTGCACCAGCAGGACCACCAGCTGCAGCACCAGCAGGTCCACCAGCTGCACCCCCTGCACCCACCCCTCCAACGACTGTCACCACGAATACCATCCCTGCCGACATGGACAGAATAAGGAACAACACCAGCGCAGTGACCCTGGACCAACCTGGGGCCATGGACACCACCACCACCACCAACCCCCAAGGTGGACCAGGGTTATCTGTGCGTGCAACTGCACACACTGCACATGTCAGCAGGGGTGGTGGGAGGGGTGGGAGACAGAGGTCGCTGCTTGCAGACGTTGCTGGTGTGCATGAAGACCCACAACTGGTACGCATAGCTGATGCGTACCAGTCCAGCACCGGAGAGCTCAGCCAGGTAGTGGGGCTCCTCAGAGACATCAAACAGCAGCAGGCTGCCCATCATGCCCGCTTGGACTCCCACATGTCCCAAGTGGAGTCACACATGTCACGTGTGGACTCCCACATGTCACGTGTGGACTCCCACATGACCCGCGTGGAGTCCAAGTGGGATGTACTACATGAGATGACGGCGGTGCACAGGGACATTTTACAATGCCTCCGCCAGATGAACAGCAACCAGTCCACACCTCCCTGTGTGCCAACAACATCTGGTACCGAACAAACTGCAACTGCCACAGGGAGGGAGGAGGACTCTGGCGGAGAGTCCCCTGCACCGCAGCAGCCTGCACTTGAGGGCCCCCCCCCAAGAAGAGGGGTCGTCCGAGGAGGGGAAAGTGAGAGGCTGATGGCCAAGCGCAACTCCCAGGAAGCCTGAACCTGTTCTGGATTTTCGCCTTTGTGCACAGACTGTTCACCCTGTTGATGGCAACACTACTCCCACACATTGCATGGGGAGTATAAGTTGGAACAATGTGTCAGACAACAGTGGCCCCGATACTGGGGATCCTGTCTACCTGGACTTTCTATTCATCTAGGAACTTGGGATTGCAAGATTCATGTACAGCACAATCCATCCTATGCACTATTATCACAATAAACACACTAATACACCATACTTGCCTCTGTCGTGATTCCAACGTGGGTGCTGTTATGGGGATGATGAACTGCAAAATTACACAGTGTATGCGAACTGCAACAGCAAGGACAACACAGGCATGTGAGTACAGGCAACGTGACACATATGAGGGAGACACACCACCAGGGCTACACAACACATACACACCTAGGCCATCTGACTCATTGCCTACACTGATGTTGCCAGGGAAGACGGTGCAATGCACAGACACCACACCCATTCCCAGTTGTAGTCAAGTAGCCCACAGGTGCAGTAAGCAAATGGCAGTCAAATGTGTGACCACAGACAACGCACATCACTAAGTGAAGCACAGGTTTATTACACAGTAGCAACATGCCGTAACCACTACAGATGCAAGGTAACCCCACCTGGTAGCGGGCACACAGTCAACAACTGTAGACAGAAGGAAGTCCATGGGTGTGGCGCACATCACCTGTAGGGACACAACAGCTACCAGCCTGGATGTGCAATCACGTCGTCGGTGGACACAGTTGACCAAACGAATCTGAAAGTACCCTGTGAAGGACAGAAATGACACACAGTCAAAAGCAATGCAGTACAGGACAGAACAGCAAAACTCATGCACAATACATGTTACAAGATACCCACCCAGAACCAAGTTAGCATGTCAACACTGTTGGGGAGTACAGCCCACCTGTCACCACACATCGCAACACACATCCTGTCAAGTAGCCCATGGACACACTCCAACAGCACCAGAGCACCACCCACACATCATGCCAACTCACATCATTCACATGACACCTCAGGATACTCACATTCAGCTAAAGAAGTTGGTGATGAGCTGTGTGCGGACATCACCATCACCATCATCATCATCATCGTCACTGGCATCGTGGTCCAGGCCAGGATCCTCCACAGGTGGCGGATGTTGGTCATCGTCATCCTGGATGAGAGGCAACTCCTTCCGCACTGCCAGGTTGTGGAGCATGCAGCAGACGATGATAATCTTGCACACTTTCGCAGGGGCATATGGGAGGGACCCTCCGGTCTTGTCCAGGCAGCGGAAGCGGCTCTTCAGGAGACCAAAGGTCCGCTCAATCACTCTCCTGGTCCGACCATGTGCCTCATTGTAGCGCATCTGGGCAGGTGTCACAGGGTTCCTGAGGGGTGTCAGCAACCACGGCATGTTGGGGTATCCCGAGTCACCTACGGACAGACAAGTGCACATCAGCTGACTTGGAAAAGTGGGCGGAATACTACAGATCAGATCACACACAATGGCACAAAGTCAGTACACACCGACAAGCCAGGCACGCTGGTTCTGCATCTGTGCCATCAACCTGGGGATGCGACTACTCCTCATCACAAAGGCATCGTGTGCTGAACCAGGGAAACGGGCACACACGTGTGTGATGGTCATGTCTGCAAGACACACCACCAGTGCATTGACCGAGTGGTAGTGCTTGCGGTTCCTGTAGGCCTGCTCCTGGGCCTGTGGTGGTACCAAAGCCACATGTGTCCCATCAATGGAGCCAATGACATGCGGCATCCTCCCCAGGGCATAAAAGTCACTCTTCACGTCAGTGAGTCGTCGCAGTCTAGGGAAATAGATGTACCGGTTCAGGAAGAGCAACATTGCCGCCAAAACATCGCGGAGCACACGGCTGAACATGGTCTGTGACATCCCACCAGCAGACGCCACAGTATGTTGGAAGGTACCGGTGGCAAAGAAGTGTAGGGCTGCCATCACCTTCACCTTGGGGGTCAGCGCTGTAGGATACGGCCGGCCAGGCTGCAAATGTGGGGACAACTGCACTGCAAAATCCTCAATCAGCTGCCTGGTGAAGCGGTACCGTCGGATGCTGTCCCGTTCCACCATCGTTGCCAGGTCTGGGAATGGCCGATGGACAGCAGGAGCCCTGCAGTGCAGAGGAGAAGTAAGCAAGATCGTCAGTCACCCCACATATGCGGCATTGAACACACTCAAGATCCCAACATACATCATCATGAGGCACAACTACATGAAGTGTGCAGTACCGGAACGACATTTATGGTACATACATGGCCAACATCTGTCAACACGGTCCTACAGGTGGCATCAATTTGTCCCTGTTTGGCCCATTGGATATCATGATGCTGTGTCACAGTCACCCCCCCAGTGACATGTGAGGACAGATGTGCCCCAGGCACCACAGCTCAACGACAGGCACATTCCCAGGGACCCTGTAATGCCACATGGACACTGGCATCACCTGGAGTATCATGTGTACACCACAACAAAACAAACATGACCCCCACAGGTAGTGGCCACACTTGCCATGGCAGGAGAGCCATGGACGTCTGTGACACACACGCACAACATCAGAGTCCATGCACACACAACGTGGATGTGGAGACTGTCTCCCATTGTGCACATGAAATCAGAGACATTGTAAACACTACATGCACAAAGACTGTGGAGGGCCATCACTATTGTGCCACTGGGACACCCTGGCTCAAACATACCGTCCCACATGGGACTCACGGGGTATGTGACATGACATACACAAACACCACTGTGAAATGTGACCATGGCACATGCACAGATATGAACAGTTGCACATCACAGTGGTCACGTACACGTAACACCCATGATCCTGTCCCCATGAACACGTGCACAGCCTGGGGGTGGCTGCCCACAGGTGACACCCACAGGACAACATGTACACCAACATACACACAATAGGAAATGCAGCCTTACATGCCTTATGATAAGGTTTGGACAGGCTGTCGTGATGTAGGTGTGCCCCTCACTCCCTGGGAGCTATCTGTGGCTGGCATATGTCCATCTGAGACAGGCATGCTGACATATGCCAGTCACATGTACAGTGATGCGTTGTACTGCAATGGACCGATCGGTGCCTCCGGCCGGCCCATTGCATTCAATGTGTGCGGGTACGCGTTGTACCCCTGTGCGCGTTGAACAGCAATGGACCGATCGGTGCCTCCGGCCGGCCCATTGCATTCAATGTGTGCGGGTACGCGTTGTACCCCTGTGCGCGTTGTACTGCAATGGACCGATCGGTGCCTCCGGCCGGCCCATTGCATTCAATGTGTGCGGGTACGCGTTGTACCCCTGTGCGCGTTGAACAGCAATGGACCGATCGGTGCCTCCGGCCGGCCCATTGCTTTCAATGTGTGCGGGTACGCGTTGTACCCCTGTGCGCGTTGTACTGCAATGGACCGATCGGTGCCTCCGGCCGGCCCATTGCTTTCAATGTGTGCGGGTACGCGTTGTACCCCTGTGCGCGTTGAACAGCAATGGACCGATCGGTGCCTCCGGCCGGCCCATTGCTTTCAATGTGTGCGGGTACGCGTTGTACCCCTGTGCGCGTTGTACTGCAATGGACCGATCGGTGCCTCCGGCCGGCCCATTGCATTCAATGTGTGCGGGTACGCGTTGTACCCCTGTGCGCGTTGAACAGCAATGGACCGATCGGTGCCTCCGGCCGGCCCATTGCATTCAATGTGTGCGGGTACGCGTTGTACCCCTGTGCGCGTTGTACCTCAATGGACCGATCGGTGCGCACCCATTGACAATGGGCTTGCCTGGCAACGGACGCGTTTTCGAATATTCGAACGAGTCGGTTGCTGGAAAATCAGTTGGTCACCCACAACAATGTTGCAAAATCATGTATGTCATGAAGTTGAAATTTTGAAGGATGCTGTGGGCGTGTTTTGGTGCTGCTATTCCATGGATTGGCCATATTCAGAAGATGCAAACGACTTGGACCTATCACTTTGGACACAAGGGACAGTATCTGCCTCTCCAGCACATATATATTGCTGCATGTTCCCCTGAGAGCCCACTTGCCTGCACTACATGCTCCAGGACGACATCTGCCACTGCACTGCTGCTGTCTCTGCCCCTCTGGACCCTGCAATGGCACGTACTGTGGAGAGAGCCCCAGCCTTCAGCCTTGAAGAGAACCAGGCCCTGCTGGACAGCCTACTTCCACAGTACAGCAAGCTGTATGGGACACCAGGGGAGCAGGTGAGTGTTCTGTGCACTGCCTTTCTGAATGTGCATTTTGTCTGACTAGCAAGGCTGAGAGTCAGCACACCACTGGCTAGCAGGCTCACTGAGTAGTTGTCACCCCCCATAGTGTGTAGTGACTTGCACTGGACAGGTATGGTGCAGTGACAGTGCTTCTGAACAGGGTTTTACTCCCCATGCTATGATACCATGTAGTGACTTCTGGAAAACTGTCCATGGGCAGCCGTGCACTGCCTGGGTACACCATGTGCCCCTGTGATTGCGACATGTATATGCAACTGTGTCATGCACGGATATGTTGCATGTGTAGTAATGTCCTTATCACTTTGTCATCCTGACAGGCTTCTGCCCATCGGAAGCATGAGATCTGGAAGGACATCGTCCGGGCTGTCCGGTCCGTGGGGGTCTACAAGCGCCGGATCCGCAACTGCCAAAAGAGGTGGCAGGACCTTCGGGGCTGGACCCGGAGGATTGCACGGGTCCAGCTGAAGCTGTCGCCTCCTCGCAGGAGGGCGGAACACGGACCCTGACCCCCCACATGCTCAGGATCCTGGCGGTGGTCTTTCCAGACCTGGATGGGCAGCTGAAGGCCAGAGAGCAGCAAGGAGGGGGTGAGTCAAAGACTGCACTGTGTACTCTGTCTAACATGTTATGTGCCCTCCTCGGGCCAGGTTGAACTGCCACAGTACAGCAGTCATGTTGTCCAGGAGCCATGTCCCTCTATTGTGCACTGCCCACTCCTCATCTGATACCCAGGTGTGGCCCTTACATGCAGGGAATTCTGTCACTTAGGACTGTGTCCTTGCAGTTTGCTTGACTCAAGGTGGGAGACAGCATCTGTTTCCCTGACTCTGTGGTGGGCATCATGGGTGGGTCCATTGCTTACACAATGCCTGTATTCTGACATGTATTCAGCGTGTTACTTTGATCTGTGGTCCAATTGCTGAGCTGATCCACCACATGTGGCTGGGGTACCTGGCACACACCCATGCTGCGGGTGGGAACAATGTTTGGGCCCCAGGAGTATGTATATGACGTGTGTCACACATACTTAGCCAGCTGCCTACAGTCCAGGGCTCATCCCTCATTCATGTGGGGCTGGACAGTCATGCCTACTCCAGGCCATACAATACACTCTGTACTCCCACTCCCGTGTATCAGAGGACACATTGTGCACAGTGATTTGCCCCTCAGGTGTCTGCCTCTGTGTCAGTGTGCTGTGGATTAGTCGCCAGGACTGCTGTGGAGTTTCTTGGTAGGGGCTCAGCATGCCACTGGAGATGTGACCATAGGAGACGATACTTGTGTGACACATAGGTGTCTGATCAGCTGCCCATGCAGACTGGGGCATGTAAATGTGAAGTTCAGGCAGCTGTTCCCCATGCACAGCAGAGTGTGAGGGGCTCAGGTTCAGAGGGTAGTGTCACAGGTCTCCCATATGTCCAATAGGTATGACCTGGACAGATGAGGGTTAAGAGGATGTGTTGTGGGGGGGATGTACATGTGCACTTGTGCAGCTCCAGGACTTGCATTCCCCATGACCTACTATTGTGACACAGTGCAGAGTGTTGTTGTCTGGCTGCAAAGTCATACATCACTGAGACAGTGATGTATGACTTTGCAGTCATGCCTCCGCCATGGCATGTGTCTACTGATTGGTGATCCTGCAGGGGAGTGACATGTGCTACATGCACACCATAGTGGCGCTGGCTATCAGGACATGGGTGCATCATGGTGTCTGTCGCTGGTATGCATCACATGCATTTCCTATTTGACTCTGGGCATCCCTTACATCCGTAAACCTGTACTGACTCAGTGGCAAGAGCTGTGATGTGTCCACACCGTGTTCTCTGCACTGTCCAACTACTGTGTACTTGGTGCATGTGTCAACACTGGGGTGTTGCAATCCAACAGACACCAGACAGATGGGTGCAAGGCCATGTGGGATGTGAGTGCCATGCTTGGCATCAGACTGACAATTGACTTCTCCTGTTCAATTAGTGCACTTTTAGCAATGTACAACTAATGATGCCAGGGCTTGCTCTGTGATGTGCTGTGCTCACAGTGGTGTGTGCGTTATGTGCAGGTGACTGATGTCTGTCTGTTTCCCCATTGTTTGCAGATACATCCACGGCCACGGAAGGGGACAGCTCCACGGACCAGGAGGAGCCGGAGAGCCAGACTGGGTCAGCAGCCGAGGAGTGGTCGGAGGGACCCAGTGGCACGGAGGGCGAGGGGAGCCACACCGAGGAGTCCTCAGCAGCATCCACCTCAGCTGAGGACCAGAGCAACTCGGAGGATGACTCCCTTGTGGAGGCGGGTGTCAGCAGCCACCACACCCCAGCTAGTGTTGCTGTCCCCGCCACCACCAGCACCACCACCGCCCTCCCATCGGCTCCCATTCCCCAGGTCCGTGGAGGCTCCCATGTCCGGGAGCGTGTCTCCTTTGGGCCAGGCACCGCACCCCTGCCCCTGTGTCCCCTGCTGCCCTGAGTGAGGAGTCTGTGTACCTCCTTCGCCAGCTCCATGTAGGGCAGACAGCCATGCTGAGTGTCCTCCATGCGCACACCGCGCTGTTGACTCAGCTGGTGTCGTTCATGGAGGGCATCTCATCGGGCATGTCTGACCTACAGAGGGGCAATAGGTCCATGGACTCCTCCCTGACGGCAGCAGTGTCCCTCCTCAAACGGTCCCTCACCCCTCCTGCCTCTGCTCCATCCACACTCCCCAGCACCTTACCCATCCCAGGCACACACACACTGGCACACACCAGCACACACACATCCAGCACACTGACACACACGCCAATGACAAAACGCACACGCAAGCACATTCAGGGGACTGAAGCCAGACTCACAGGGGATGGGGCCCTGGAACACACACACGCATCCACATGCACTGCGCAGTCCTCAGTTCCCTCTCCCTCCAAAGCACCCTCCCTTGCCTCACCTGCAACCCCAAAGTCACAGCAGCTCTTCCTCTGTGACCTCGGCCTCTTCCCCACCGATGAAGCTGCTCCAGCATCCCGGGGGAAGAGGAAGCCCACCCACACGGAGCAGAGTGCCCCTCGCCCCCGGACACCCTCCCCCAGGCGCAGACGGACTGAGGCCCCCACCCGCAAGTCCCCCGGAGTGCTAAGAGCAAGACCCCGCCACCGCCCTGCAGCTCAGGCACAAGGTCTCCGTCCTCCATCCCTCAGGCCCCCACTGCACAGGTGCCCCCACCACACCCTGCCCCAGGTTCCCCCACCCACAGATATACCATCCCCAAGATGCTCCGGCCTTCTCCCCCTGCCACTTGCTCTCCCAGCACCACACCCCCCGCTGCGCTTGTCTGTGCCACTGATGTGGTGAGGGTGTCCCCCCTCTGTCCAACCCACCTTGCCTGTTCCCCATTCTCCTCCCCTGGAGGTAGGCACTGCAGTGGAGTCCACTACCGCCCTGTCTGACTTGGGCACTGCAGTGGCGGACCTGTCCACCCCATCTGCAGGGTCCACTGCAGTTGTGCCGGCACCCACGACATCTGTGTCATGCCCCCCAGTTGTGCCGGCACACACCATGTCAGACACCTCCACTGCAGTTGTCAGTGGCTCTCCAGCACCCACCACCCCTTCCCTGACTCCCCCTGGTGAGCCCTGATCCTGTCCCTGCGGTGCCTGGCCTGCCCCCCGGTTGCCCCTCCTAGTGGATTGTCCCTGGTATTGTGCAGGCATGCGTAGGGTGACATCTGCCAGTGTCACCCTGTTTGAACTTTGACAATGGACTGGCCATTGGCCTTTGCTCTTTTTCAGGACTTCGTTTGGCCTCAACACATATGCTGAATAAAGCAACTTTCTTTTCTCTAGTGCTCATGCTTCAGATGTACATGTTGTTGGTGCAGCTAACCATGCCCTTGCTGCAGTGATGGTGATATCTGGTCTCATGATTATGAAGTGTTACTGTGCAGGAACCCATGTGGTCCAGGGGGAATGTGTCCTATCATGTGGTGTATCCATGTCATCAATAGCAGCATCTGAGGGTGTCATGTGTTCAGTATTTGGCAATGGGTTTCCTACTTACATTGGCAATTTCATATCTGTGGCTTCCACCCCTGCACATCTGTTGTGCCTGCCATCGTTGCATTTGTCTACTTCCCTGACCGTGTTGCCATCTCCAGTGGACATGCAGGTTTGGGCATCAATGGGGAGGGACTCATCCGTGTAGTCAGTGCAACATTGCTATACAAGTGTGTTGGATCTGTGCTGATGATTCCGTTGGCACATCCATGACCAGGCTGATGTGATGGGAGCCCTCATTTGGTGCTAATTGTTGATTGTGTGACCAAGTGCTCAGCTGACATGATGGGGCCCTACTGAGGCAACATATGGCACAGCTTTCCTCACACAGGAGTGGAGTCCCCTCATGGCAGTGTGTACACGTGTGACATTGCCTGCGCCCAAGGTGTGTGTTGTATGTGCATGTCTGTGTGTTCACTTCCATTCATCTGCGCATGCTGTGATCCCTAGTGTTGTACCTGTTTGTGATGCTTGCTGACTTGAGCTATGTTCCCCCAAAGTCTTCTCCCTGTGTTCTCTGTGATGTGGGTGCATGGCACATTACTGGTCATCAGGGTGTCACCCATAGGTGTGTTTGCTGTCAGGGCAGAGTTTGTGTGCTGACGCAGATGGGTCACAGTCAGGTTTCCCTTTGGCACTTGTTGTTTGCCCCTGTCATGTGATTTCCAGTTTGTGTTATCTTTCAGTGATTGTGACACGTTGTGTGTGTGACTGCTGGCACTCCTTAGGGTCCGGGCTGCAATGTTGGTTGTTGTCTATGTGTGTTCTTTGTGGGTGACCTTGGCTTCTTCATTGGTGTGTGACTGTGGCTGGGATCCCATTGGTCGGTGTGGTATTGCCGTCATGTCCATGTACAGCGTAGTGTGCAGTGTGTCAGACATTCAGGAGTCTTGTTGAGTGTCCATGTGTGATGTGTTTCTACACCTTGGTTCCCACCCACCACCCTGGAATAGTAATGGGTGCATGTGCAATGTCACCAGTGCATGTGTACTTCACTGCTGCACATTGTTGGAGGTCGAGGGGTGTGGTCTTGAGTGTGTGCAGATGAGAGTTGTTGCCCGGCTAGTCCCCTGCCTCCATGTTGGCCTTGGCTTACTGGCCATGCTGATTGATTTGTGCTTGTGTAGGTGTGATGGTAGTTAGTTGCTCAGGACACCTGACTGTGGTTCACAGTGTGAACGACATTTAGCTTTGTCATCACAGTGGTATTTTTCTTCAGCCCAGGGTCACCACATTGTGGGGGCCCTGGGGGTGGTGCTGTGGTGTGTCTGTGACTTGCTGTGTCAGTTGTTGTTCCTACGTGCCTGTGTGACATGTGTGTTTTGTGCTCCCTCTCACCTGTCAATGCCTGCTTGCCCACATAGGGGATTTGGATCCATGAGTTACCTTAGTGTGGCAGTGTATGCACATCTGTATGATTGGTATTCAGCTCTCCTCATGTGTTGTGTTGTTGCCTGGGGACAATGGCACCCCCACCCCTCACCTGCTGTGTATGATGACAGTGTTGGTCTGCCTGTTTGTGTTTGTGCATCTGCACCACTGCATTGGCATATCTTGGGTGTGCCATTGGCTGTATGTTGTTTGGTGTGTTTCCCCTGCTGTCCCTGGGACTCCTAGGTCATCGGTCAGCACAGTGATCATGGTTTGTGTGTCCCATTGCTGCCATGGTATGGTATCTGTTCACCTCACATCTGCTGTCTCCACAGGGTATCTGCATTTGTGTGCCCATTGGTGCAAATATGTGGTTCTGCATTCTGATGGTCACTTCTGTCATTGTGTCATTGATGACTGTTGACGGTCTCAGCCCCCATGGGTGTTGTTTGTCTGCACATGGCCAAAGGAATGTTTCATTTGCACTGCAGTATTTGGCTCCCCCAATTTATGTTGCAATGGGACACATACACTACTTTGCCACAGATGAGTTTTTGGTTCTGTGACCAGGAATGATCCATGCAGTTTGGCAGTTGCAGCTCTTTCTTTGTCAACAATTACCTTTTGGTCACTGTGATGATGAGGGTGTAGACCCCATTGCCACAATGGTCAAAATGTGCTTCAGCTATGGACCCCACACTTGCCTTTTGGTCACTGTGATGATGGGGGTTTAGACCCCATTGCCACAATGGTCAAAATGTGCTTCAGCTATGGACCCCACACTTACCTTTTGGTCACTGTGATGATGGGGGTTTAGACCCCATTGCCACAATGGTCAAAATGTGCTTCAGCTATGGACCCCACACTTGCCTTTTGGTCACTGTGATGATGGGGTTTAGGCCCCTGCATTGCCACAATGGTCATGGGCTGCTTGCATTGTGGGTGCCACACACATATAT